>BLSH010289649.1:252995-263352 GCA_018402905.1 Glandirana rugosa
TTTCTTTCCGTTGGGTCCTTGCGAGGGTCCGTTCTGTGGCTTTTGGCCTCCCCTCTATTATGTGATGAAAAGGCCAAGAGTCTGCCGAAGGGGACATCCTTTCTACCGCCGCGGTACGCCGGGTGTGTCACACCTTGGTCTGGGACCCCGAACCTGCAGAAGGGGCCACTATAGCCGCCTCAACCTGAGTATAAGGTTGTGGGGCCGACTGGAGGTGGGGCTTGGCAGGACGAGGGTTGGTGCGAGTGGTCGGTGGGCTTACCTGTGACTTGACGCCCTGGACTAGGCCCGAGACGGCTGTTTTTGCCTGTAACTTAGGGAAGACAGAGCCCGGATCAGGTCCCGCAGTTCAGTGTCCATTCGGGTGGCTGGTGAGCGTGGTTGGGAGCAGGACGGTTCGGGGTGGAGGTCAGCCGGGGTGTTGGAATATGAGTCCAACTCCGCCGATATCACCGGGGAAGACGTCCAAGCCCCAGGGTCTGGTTCCACACTGTGTGGGCCGCATGGCGCCGCCATCTTTCCTACAGGGGAAGCCGTCTGAGAACCGGAAAAGTAGTGTATTATCTCCCCTCCGGTTTTCGGTGTCTTGCCTGGGAGCGTTCCTGGGTTGCCTTTCTTTGATTTCCGCTTTTTGGAGGAGTACATGCCGAGTCTTTAGTCTTTAAAACGCCAGGATGGCTGGTTAAGGACCCGGAGCTCCGAGATAGTGTGTCTCTACTCAGCCATAGCCAGGCCACGCCCCTCGCTGTTTCCTTTTCCCTAATTAAAGGCAGACGCTCTGTATGATCCCTGTAATAAGGATCATAAGAGTTACATAGTTACATAGTAGTTAAGGCTGAAAAAAGACAATAGTTCATCCAGTTCAACCTGTGTAGGTGTACTCTTGTCAGTACCCATATCCCTGTATGTTGTACTTATTGAGATATACATCCAAGAGTTTTATAAATATATCCATACTCCCCGCAGTCACCACTAGTTGTGGGAGAGAGTTCCACATCCTTATTGCCTTGACAGTGAAGAACCCCTTACGAACTCTAAGATTAAACCTTTTCTCTTCTAGTTTCAATGTGTGTCCCCTTGTCCTTCTACATTCCCTGAGACTGAACAGTTTATCTTTTATGCTTGAATCCCCATTGAGATATTCATAGATCTCAATCATGTCCCCTCGCAAGCGTCGCTTCTCCAGAGAGATTAAGTTTAGCGCTTGCAATCGTTCCTAGTAAGTGAGGTCTTCCACTCCCCTTATCAGTTTGGTTGCCCTCCTTTGGACTCTCTCCAGCTCCAGTACAATCTTTCTGAGGACTGGTGACCAGAACTGGACTGAATACTCCAGATGTGGCCTAACCAGGCTTTTATAAAGTGGCAGAATTATAGTTTTATCCCTGGAGCAAATCCCCTTATTTATGCATGCTAATATTCTACCTGCTCTGGTTGCTGCAGCTGGACATTGCATGCTATTGCTCAGTCTGTCATCTACTAGGACCCCCAGATCCTTCTCCATTCTTGATTCCCCCAGAGGCTCTCCCCTAGTGCGTACTTTGCATTTATGTTTTTTGCCCCCAAGTGCATTACCTTACATTTTTCTACATTAAACCTCATTTGTCATTTGTCCACCCACTCCGTTAGTTTGTTCAGGTCATTCTGTAAAATGTCAATATGCTGCTGTGATGTTATTGCCCTGCTTATCTTTGTATCATCAGCAAAAACCGAGACTGAGCTATTAATCCCTTCCACCAGATCATTAATGAATAAATTGAATAGGATTGGTCCCAAGACAGATCCTTGGGGTACCCCACTCGTCACTCCAAACCAGTCTGAGTACACATTATTAATTACCACCCTTTGGACATGCCCCTTGTAACCAAGGGAAAGGTGAGCAGCCTGTGTAATTGGTGATGGACTCCTGAGTACCCCTGAGCACCCTTTTTTCACATATGAAGCTGAAATGTGCATGCTTTAAGATCCCACTGATACAGCACGTGTGAGGAAGTCTTTTCTGAATGAACTTTTGGACTTTTTTACTACATAGGAGCGTTGCACAGTTTGATTATTATTGTATGAATTAAGGGAGGTGATTGTATTTGTCCTGTGTGTTCAGCGGCTTTCTGGGACTTATATAGTGTGTTCAATTCTTTATAATGTATAAAAAAGTCTGTGCTGATTGATTTCCTATTTTATATCATTCATAACTGAAGCATAGTAAACTGTTTTTACTATACTTCCATTTGTGAATGAATGGGAGGCTCGGTGCACAGCTATTCCTGTCCATTCATTCTGTGCAGCTGAGGCTACACAGATGGAGATTGAGAGCTGAGCTTTGTTTAGACCCCTGATATCTCATCAAAGCCCCCAACAGAGCTCCTATATTAAAAAAAAAAAAATTGTAAAATAAATAAAATGAAATGCTAAAAAAATAATAAAATTAAAAACTACTGACAACAGTGAGGGAACTATCAGGAATGCAAAGGTTGCAACTGTGACTGGGCCCTGGCATTTCACCACCATGGGGGGGCCCGAAGATGGCAGAAAGGGGGCCTGCTGAAGAACTTGTGAAAGGGCCCCGCTGCAGGACCGTAATAAAGGGACCCGTGATAGGAGTAAAGGGCCCCATGATCAGTGGGAAGAGGGAAGGGCCCTGGCCAGGGGTAAGGGGGCCCTTCATAATTTCTTGCACCGGGGCCCTGAAGGTTCTAATTATGCCTCTGGTAGGATTACTTCATACCCGGTAGTTCTTTACAGAGCCTGGTTCTTTGGCATACACCAGAACCAACTTGCACCCCTTTGAGTAACTTCAGACCAATCTCATAACAGTTCATTTGACTTTACTGAACATGATGCAGCATGACAGTTCAAAATGAACAACGTTATGTTCATTGGCAGCTGGTGGTAATTTTTTTTTGGGGGGAAGGCAGCAAACAGTGCACCCACACCACAACAACCACCCTCTCTACCCCCCCCACCCCAGTCTGGTCGGTCGGGTCCAGAGCACTTACCCCATCTATGGCGGGCAGCGCTTCTCCTGGGCTTCACTGGTGGCTTCTCCTGCTCTCCGTGGACATCACGGCGGCAGCGGCTTACCCTTCCCCTGCTCTCCACGGGCATCAGGGCATCAGCAGCTTCCCCTTCCCCTGCTCTCCATGGGCATCACAGCGGCAGCATTTTCCCCTTTCCCTGCTCTCCGTGGGCATCACGGCAGCAGCGGCTTCCGTTCCCTGCCTCCTCCTGGGCGGCCAATCGGGACGCATCTCCTTTAGGCCAATGGGGAAATGGGTCTCATTTCCTGAATGGCCGGGAGGAGGATCAGTGTTTCAGTAATGAATATTTATTCGCTATTGTAACACACCTGGGTGGACTCATAACGTAATGCTCTGTGCCCTGGTCCCCATTTTCTGAAGCCTATTAGAGCCTTTGCATCCGGCATCCTGCATGGGGGCCAGACACATGTATAGGGGGGTCAGTGCCCATGTGTGCCTAATGGACCCAGGCATACCTCCATGAGATGAGAGTCCATTATGGCATTGTCCATGACTTGGATGTCCTCCCGGTTCTTCGGAAGCGCCAACGACCACGCTCACAGGTGATGCTGGAACTCCTAGACCCACCCCAACCCGCCTTTTATGGACCTCACGAGCCCCCTTTCTATAGCACAGGTGGGCTGGCTAGGACCAAAAGCCCAAGAACTAAGCAAGAAACACGTAACCCTTTCCTGGGCCAGCTGCCTACATCTATATGACACAAATTAAATGCTGTCACTTGTACAGTATCTCACAAAAGTGAGTACACCCCTCACATTTTTGTAAATATTTTATTATATCTTTTCATGTGACAACACTGAAGAAATTACACTTTGCTACAATGTAAAGTAGTGAGTGTACAGCTTGTATAACAGTGTAAATGTGCTGTCACACAATGTCATGTGACTAATTAGTGTTACAAGATCTCAGGTGTGAATGAGGAGCATGTGTGTTAAATTTGGTATTGTCGCTCTCACTCTCTCATACTGGTCACTGGAAGTTCAACATGGCACCTCATGGCTAAGAACTCTTTGAGGATCTGAAAAAAAGAATTGTTGCTCTACATAAAGATGGCCTAGGCTATAAGAAGATTGCCAAGACCCTGAAACTGAGCTGAAGCACAGTGGCCAAGGCCATACATTGCTTTAACAGGACAGGTTCAATTCAGAACAGGCATCTCCATGGTCGACCAAAGAGCTCAGCGTCATATCCAGAGGTTGTCTTTGGGAAATAGACATATGAGTGCTGCCAGCATTGCTGCACACATTGAAGGGGTGGGGGTCGGCCTGTCAGTGCTCAGACCATATGCCGCACACTGCATCAAATTGGTCTGCATGGCTGTTGTCCCAAAAGGAAGCCTCTTCTAAGGATGATGCACAAGAAAGGCTGCAAACAGTTTGCTAAAGACAAGCAGACTGAGGACATGGATTACTGGAACCATGTCCTGTAGTCTGACGAGACCAAGATAAACTTATTTTGAGGGTAAAGGTGATGGACTGGCCAAGCATGTCTCCAGACCTAAACCCTATTGAACATTTATGGGGCATCCTCAAACGGAAGGTGGAGGAGCGCAAGGTCTCTAACATCCACCAGCTCCGTGATGTCGTCATGGAGGAGTGGAAGAGGACTCCAGTGGCAACTTGTGAAGCTCTGGTGAATTCCATGCCCAAGGGGGTTAAGGCAGTGCTGGAAAATAATGGTGGCCACCAAAATATTGGCACTTTGGGTCCAATGCGGACATTTTCACTTAGGGGTGTACTCACTTTTGTTGCCAGCGGTTTAGACATTAATGGCTGTGTGTTGAGTTATTTTGAGGGGACAGAAAATTCACACTGTTATACAAGCTGTACACTCACTACTTTACATTGTAGCAAAGTGTCATTTCTTCAGTGTTGTCACATGAAAAGATAGAATAAAATATTTACAAAAATGTGTAAAGGGGTGTACTCACTTTTGTGAGATACTGTAGCTTCACCCCAGTGACTAATGGTGTTCTGTGTGGCTTTACTCCTGTTACTGATGGCATTCAATGTGGCTTTACACCAGTGACTGATAAGGGTCAATGTGGCTTCACTACTGCCCACCAATTCCACCGTGTGCCAAGATACTCCCACTGCGTGGCAAGATACTCCAAGTGGCTCCAAAGGTGTTTCAGATCTTCATTTACATATTGAGATGGTAATTCAAAAGATTTTGGAGAAACTGCCCACATTTTGACATATCTCTCCTATTACTATATAAATAAATATAAAAAAATGTCACTGTAACAATATAAACTTAGCCTCTCCTGAAAATGGACAGTGTCAGTTGGTAGAGCAATGGACAGTGTCAGTTGGGCAGTAGACCGTGTGTGGACAGTGTCAGTAGGGTGGTGGATGGTGTCAGTAGGGCAGTGGAGAGTGCCAGTAGGGCAGTGGACAGTGTCAGTAGAGAAATGGATGGTGTCAGTAGGTCAGTGGATGGTATCAATAAAGCACTGGACGTGTCAGTAGAGTTGGTGTCAGTCAGTAGAGCAGTGGATGCTGTCAGAATGGCAGTGGACTTCATCAGTAGAGTAGGGGATGATGCCAGTAGGGCAGTGAATGGTGTCATTACTTTTTTTTATTTTTGTTATTTTATTTTTCTATTATTTTTTACCACTTTATTTTATTTTTTTACAACTTTATTTTTTATTATTTGTTTACATTTTCGTAACAGCCATTTTGGGAGACTTTGGTGAAACGTCAGGGGTCTAAACAGACCTCTAATGAGTCACCTTTGAGACAGAGAAAGGAGACTGAGGACACAGCCCTTATTTTTCATCTCTGCAGCCTCAGCTGCACAGAATGAATGGACAGGAATAGTTATGTAGCTTCCTGTTCATTCACAAACTGAAGCATAGTAAACACAATTTACTGTACTTCAGTTATGAACGGACACAGTGAGTGATCAGAACCAATCACTCACTGTGTTTATTCAGAATATTAAGATATCACATATTTACTGGCCAATTCCCCCACTCTCCATCCTGAAACAACCCCTGCAGCAGCTGGCAGGAGTGGAGGTAAGCTGTCAGCACTGTGGGGGGGGGGGGGAGTGGGCAGGGGAGCACACGGGGGGCCCAAGCAGCAATAACCTAGACATACACAGGAACCAATTTTTTCTTATGCAGCTGCTGAATGCCAGCGGTAGGGAGAGGAGAAGAAGGCTTTCAGTGGCTGCAGGAGGAACAATGAGGGAATCGATTTCTGTATATACTGCCCCTCCAATCCCGGTGTAAAACGGAATGTGACAGGGAGGCTGCACAGGCACTCTGGAGCATAGTGCTGGGTGACCACTGTGACCTCTGATGCTACGCCGGTGACTAGGAGTATGCTTCAGGAGACAGTCATAGACTGAAGAAACCTTACATTAGACTGCTAGAGATCACTGTTATTACAGCGCCTTTACAAATTATTGCTTTGACATTTGTGGTCTTTACAGCCCCCTTAAAAATTACTTGTGCCATATTTGATATAAGTCTCTCAGCAAGATCCATTATAAAAAATTGAAAAGTGATGAACAGCACAGAAAAAGGTAAGATAGTGTAAAAGAAATAAAGCAAACCATCAGTATAAGGAATATTTCTCCTTCACTTGGTTGGAGAAGCACCGAGGCTCTGTAAGTGAAACAAACTACGGTTTGAGGAGGTTCTGAGGGCCACATAACAAGTGCCAAATGCTACATCCAAGCCGCAGGTTGGGCACCAGGGCTGTAAACAGTTACTTGAGTTTAGCTATAAATCCATATTCCATAAGATCATTACGCTGAAATGACACTCAGTTCCTTTATTGGCATTTCTGAATACCCACTCATCTCAAGTGCTTAAATACATGTGATTAATGCTGGAAATTGTTCTTGTACATCTGAATTGGAAGACTTGAGCTGTGCATTATGACTTGAGTTTTGTTGAAATTACGAAGACAAAGCTCTGTATGGATGAGTGTTATTGAGATAAATATAGCAGTCTATTGAAAGAATCTATGGTTAAGAAAAGTTGACCGCACTCCCAGGTATTAAGCAGTGATGATTACTTTATTGAAGATAAAAATCCATCAATATACATTATAAGACATTGTGAGACCTCTATGCTGGCATGGCAAGATTAACACGTTTCACGAATCAAGGTTCTCTTAATCATAATAATAATATTATAATTAAGCGAACCTTGATTCGTGAAACGCGTTAATCTTGTCATGCCTGCATAGAGGTCTCACAATGTCTTATGATGTACCTTGATGGATTTTTATCTTTAATAAAGTAATCATCACTGCTTCATACCTGGCAGTGCGGTCAACTTTTCTTGAACCATTGACACTTATCCAGGCTGCGGACTGGAC
Source organism: Glandirana rugosa (assembly GCA_018402905.1). Lineage (NCBI taxonomy): Eukaryota > Metazoa > Chordata > Amphibia > Anura > Ranidae > Glandirana > Glandirana rugosa. The sequence continues at coordinate 260,368 of BLSH010289649.1, forward strand.
CTGAAGCACAGGGTTGAGGGGAGCAATCATTCCCACCTGGAGCGGCACAGCTCTGTCTTTGTATCAGTTATTGAAAGAATCTGTTTATACTTACTGGCTGAACCATTTGTCTGGCAAAACCCAATGTGCCTCATGCTATAGCCACATTACATTTTCTATAAAGCTGATCTCTGGGGTACACAAAAAAAAATATGATCCGGAAGTTGCAGGCACTCTGACCTCATCAAGTACAATGGCAGGCCAATAATCCTGCATTGTTCATGGAGACATGGAGGGATCACCCAAAATCTGGAGCACCAGGAGAAAGAGGAAAGCACTACCCACCAGGGCATCAAAGGACAAGGTTAGTAAACGTCATTGTACTGGTACCCTAGACATAAACCCTTGTAACGGCACTGTTGTGTCCCACCCATGGTATTATTTTCTGATTCTGCTATGTATTGCATTCATGTTAATAATGTTCTGATATTTGCTGACAACTAATGGTAAATTAGTGTCAGAGCAACTTATTTATGTGGCATTTGGTATGGTCCTTCTGTTTTCCCCTCCTGTTTAGTGCTAGTTATTCCTACCCTTCTTTCTTCTATGTTCTCTCAATTAGTCTCTGTCCTTCATAGCAGACACTAAAGCTGGTCATACACTTATAGCACCCTCTAGTGCAGTGATGGCGAACCTTGGCACCCCAGATGTTTTGGAACTACATTTCCCATAATGCTCAACTACACTGCAAAGTGCATGAGCATCATGGGAAATGTAGTTCCAAAACATCTGGAGTGCCAAGGTTAGCCATCACTGCTCTAGTGTGTGCTAGACATAGTATAGGTTGTGTTAGTGTAGGTAAATTTAGTTAGCTCAGGGATAAGCCTGGTCTGTGGAATTTGGGTCAGAGGCGCGCGAGTCAGGGTTGGATGACTAATTCTGACAGCTCCTCTGGTGCCTCCCCCTGTTATTGGGACATTTGAGAATGTTCTAGAATTAGTGGGCGGAGGTTATGAGGAGCTGCCTGGAATAATTATGAGGCTTTGGCCAATCACCATCAGTGGGCTGAGACCACTCCATAAATGGACATACAGAGTCATGACAGCAGGGCAATCGGGTGGAAGATGGAGATGCAATGTTAAGGAGGCTGTCGGTGGCCCTCAGGGGGTGCCCACTAGTCTGGGGGGGGGTGTCCTGCCTTGTTGGTAGAATCCTGCCATAACACATGGGAGGAAGCCCTTTCTGGAGGCAAGGCAGCAAGAGGGAGACATTAAGTAGAGGAACACTGATGGAGACTAACAAGGAAGGAGACTGCCACATGTAGCCAGTCTCCCTGAATGAAGACAGCAGTGTGCTTAAAGGGTAAGCTCACCTTTACAGAAAAATCTTTAAGGTGAACTTACACGGCATGCACTCCCCCCCCCCCCCCCCCCCCCTATTGCTCGGCGATCTCCCATTCTGAGCCCTTGTATAGCTCACTCAGGGTTCCGGGGCTTAGAAATCTCTGCAGCTGAATTTCCAAAACGTACCCCCATCAGGTGGGACATTTCAGAGCATTCTAATTGGTCGGTGTATCACATGGGTGGTGCCGACCAATCAGAACCCATCCTGTCAGCGGGGAAGAAGATGCGTGAATACCGAGGGGATTTCTAAGCCCCGGACCCCTGAGGCGGCTATACTGAGGCTCAGAACGGTAGATCGCCGCAATACAGGTCAGCGGGACTAGGAGGGGGGTGTGAGGAGGGTATGCTGTGTGAGTTCACCTTACAAATATTTCTGTAAAGGTAAACTTACACTTTAAGTCTTCATCCTTCACTGAGAGATCTCCTGAGAGTCAGCTGGTGAAGAGTCAGCTGGGTGGGCTGGTGAAGTGTCAGTCTGGACTTGTATGTCTCAGTATGGTCTCGCAAGGGTATCAAAATAGGCTTGAACCTCACTGGACTGCAAATCGCAAGTTCCACATGATGTGCTGTTATTTTTGTTTGCCAAAGTTATGTTTTTTCACTCATTTATGTTGTAATATAAGAGCGCCGCTGTCGGAGCAGCATAACTGTGCCTCTACCTGACCAGGACACAAGGCTCACCCCTCTCTCCTGGACAGGAGTTCTTCTTTTCTGGTAGAAGAAGACTCGATAAAAAAGTTAGAAGGATTGATGGAACATGGTTCCTCTCCCCTTCTGGAGATTACTACATCTCCCCCTCTTTTCTATTTCATGTCTATGTCCCTTTTCTATGCTCACCTGTTCTCTCCTCCTAGGTGTCCTGCTTGAATCTTGTTTGTTCACTTTTGTTCCGATGCTCCTACTCCTGGACCCATCTCTCATAGATCCAAGGCGAAGTCTGGGGGTAAGTGGCTAGGTATCGCTGATGTTTCTTCTCCCTCTGCTCAATGGCTGATCAGATAAACCACCCACCCTCTATGGATAGTATCCCACAACACACAGGGACTGAACTCCCAAATCAAAGGAACATTTTCAAAACTACCAGAAGATAGATATTGTTAGTAAAAGGGACTTTGCCAGTGTTCCTGGCCATTTCCGGGTGGTGCGCAAACGGCGCCAAATGGTGCCTATTTAAACCCTGGACATCCTGCACCAAGTTGCTGCTTGTTCTACAGCGTTCCAGACCTGTGGGCCTCAGCTCCCTACCTGTTCCTGTGTTTCATCTGTTTCCTGTTAACCCGGCTTGCTTTGACCTGTTGTCCGCTACCTGCATCGACCCCGGCTATCCACGACCATCCGCTTGTCTACTCCTCTGTACCTCCGCTGCCCGCCCGTTAACGAACCTTGCCTGAACTTGACGATCCGCTTGCCTAACCCTTTTTGTACCTTTCTGCCTGCACGTTGCCAACCCTGCTTGTACGACCATTCTCCTGTTTTCACGACCTGCTGGAATCTCACTACAACATCTGTGACCATCCAGCCCTCGTGCCATCCCGCACTCTCGGGCCTCTGTCTACACTACCAGGGGTCCTTGAATCGGGTGCGCAAGAGCGGTTGTTCCCTG
>BLSH010289649.1:276043-305906 GCA_018402905.1 Glandirana rugosa
AAAAATTCACCAACCGCCACTGGAAAGAAAGAAAAAAGAAAGAAATTGGAAGATGCACAAATGTGTAACATAAAAATAGACAGATCAATAGACATAAAATTAAGATAGAAATAATAGACAGAGGGATGGGCACGTAACTGAGAGATAGACAGTTAAATAGATAGATCAAAAGATAACAGGAAGATAGACGATAGATAATAGAGAGATAGATAGACAGATAGATAAATGGAGAGATATTTAGACTAATAAAATAAATGGATAGCATTAAAATTTATAGATCAATACACATTATAATAATAGCTGATTCAATAGATAGATAGATAGATAGATAGATAGATAGATAGATAGATAGATAGATAGATAGATAGGGGTTGATTTACTAAAGCTTGAAAGTGCAAAATTTGGTGCAGCTCCACACAGAAACCAATCAGCTTCAATGTTTTATTGTCAAAGCTTGATTGAACAGGCTGAGTTTAGAAGCTGATTAGCTAGCATGCACAGCTGCACCAGTTTTTGCACTCTCCAGCTTTAGTAAATCAACCCCAGTATCTCTCAAAAGTGAGTACACCCCTCACATTTTTGTAAATATTTTATTATATCTTTTCATGTGACAACACTGAAGAAATTAGACTTTGTTACAATGTAAGCTAGTGAGTGTACAGCTTGTACGGCATTGTAAATTTGCTGTCCCCTTAAAATAGCTCAATACACAGCCATTAATGCCCAAAGCGCCGGCAACAAAAGTGAGTGCACCCCTAAGTGAAAATGTCCAAATTGGGCCCAATTAGCCATTTTCCCTCCCTAGTGTCATGTGACAAGGTCTCACTCTCTTATACTGGTCACTGGAAGTTCAACATGGCACCTCATGGCAAAGAACTCTCTGAGGACCCTAAAAAAAGAGTTTTTGCTCTATATAAATATGGCCTAGGCTATAAGAAGATTGCCAAGACCCTGAAACTAAGCTGCAGCACGGTGGCCATACAGTGTTTTAACAGGACAGGTTCCACTCAGAACAGGCCTTGCCATGGTCGACCAAAGAAGTTGAGTGCACGTGCTCAGCGTCATACCCAGAGGTTGTCTTTGGGAAATAGACATATGAATGCTGCCAACATTGCTGCAGAGGTTGAAGGGGTGGGGGATCAGCCTGTCAGTGCTCAGACCATATGCCGCACACTGCATCAAATTGGTCTACATGGCTGTCGTACCAGAAGGAAGCCTCTTCTAAAGATGATACACAAGAAAGCCCGCAAGCAGTTTGCTGAAGACAAGCAGACTAAGGACATGGATTACTGGAACCACGTCCTTTGGGATGATGAGACCATGATAAACTTATTTGGTTCAGATGGTGTCAAGCATGTGTGACACCAACCAGGGGAGAAGTACAAAGTCAAGTGAGTCTTGCCTACAGTCAAGCATGGTGGTGGGTGTGTCATGGTCTGGGAGCTACAGTTCATTGAGGGAACCATGAATGCCAACGTGTACTGTGGCATACTGAAGCTGAGAATGATCCCCTCCCTTCGAAGACTGGGCTGCAGGGCAGTATTCCAACATGATAATGACCCCAAACACACCTCCAAGAAGACCACTGCCTTGCTAAAGAAGTTGAGGGTAAAGGTGATGGACTGGCCAATCATGTCTCCAGACCTAAACCCTATTGAGCATTTGTGGGGCATCCTCAAACGGAAGGTGGAGGAGCGCAAGGTCTCTAACATCCACCAGCTCCCTGATGTCATCGTGGAGAAGTGGCAACCTTTGAAGCTCTGGTGAACTCCATGACCAAGAGGGTTAAGGCAGTGCTGGAAAATAATGGTGGCCACACAAAATATTGAAACTTTGGGCCCAATTAGGACATTTTCACTTAGGGGTGTACTCACTTTTGTTGCCAGCGGTTTAGACAATAATGGCTGTGTGTTGAGTTATTTTGAGGGAACAGCAAGTTTACACTGTTATACAAGCTGTACACTCACTTGTTTACATTGCAAAAAAGTGTAATTTCTTCAGTGTTGTCACATGAGAAGATATAATAAAATATTTACAAAAATGTGAGGGGTGTACTCACTTTTGAGAGATGCTGTAGATAGATAGAAAGAAAATGGAGGTATAGATAGAAAAATGCATAACATAGAAATAGATAAATCAACAGGCATTTAATAAAGATTGAAATAATAGATGGGCAGGTAACTGAATAGATAGGTAGATAGATAGACACAGTAGATATTTGAGAGATAGACTGATAGACAATAACATAGAAATATATCAATAGACAGATATTAAAGTGATGCATTATTAGACAAATAATAGAGATAAATAATTGACTGAGAAAATGGGCAGGTAACTGATGAAAGGCATACGTAGATTAGATAGATAGATCTCTAGACCTCTAATTTTCCTATGCATGCTTTCTAAACTACTGCCCACCAGTGTAGCACCCCCATAGAGTAGGTGCTTTTACTTTTGTAGATTTTTGGTAGGAGAGGAAAAATCTAGTCAGGCCTGACTGTGGGTGCAGGCCTGAATGTTTTGATCTGGGCTGGGAGTGGCTCAGGGGTGGAGCTGGAGATGGAGGGAAGGTACACTCTTTGGAGATTACTCTCCTTGAGCTGGAAAAGCTCTAGAAGGGGGATGGATGAGGAGGTATCACTTCCTGATGTATGACAAGGAGCCCTGACCAATCCACAGGCTGTGTCGTCAGGGGGCAGGCCACCTTAAATACAGCTGTCTGCCAGCAAGGGTCAGGAGAGTTCTGGTGCAAGAGTGAGGATGGGAGGGGATCCCCCTGTCTGGGGGGTGAACCTGAGGCCTGAGGCTTGGGTGCAGCCAGGAGCGGGAGTGTCAGGGATCCAAACGGGCGCACGCATTCAAACAAAGGTTCCCACGAACGTTCGGAAGCGCGTACATGTACGCATGCGCAGGGATGCTGTCAGGACACCAAGAGCAGGAGGACTCTAAGACCCAGTATCCATCAGAGCAGGAGGGCTCTAGGACCCAGCATCTCTGTCAGCACATCACATGGGCCTTTAAAAGAAGTCAGACTTTGGCTGAAGTGCTATCCGATCTGCAGCTAGTCCGTTCCTGATACCTGCTATCCGTTATCTGCTACCTGATCTACTACCTGCTTGACCATTCTGTCTTCTCCAAACCTGACCCGGCTTGTTTGACTTCGCTTCTTCTGCCAGCCTAATACCTGTTACTGAACCCGGCCTGTTCTCCGACCACCCCTTGTCTGCTGATTCTGCCTGCTTGCTGATCCGTGCCTGACCCGGCTTGTCTCATGCCTCTTCTGCCTGCCTGCATCCAGCTACTGTGATTGCTGATCATCTGCTGTTGTTCCTACTCCAGCCCGTCTGCTATCTAGTGTTCCAGGCTCTGTGTCACGTACCTGGCGGATGAGTCTGACTTATGCAGGTCATCACCTCTCTTGCGGCCCTGGTTCGAGAACCCCTGGTAGTGCAGACAGGGAGCTCAGGAGCACAGGGGGGCACGAGGGCTCGACTGGGTCACTTGGTGGTATGTGCAAGTCCATTGGAGCTCATGCGTGTAGAAGAGTAGTCATACAGTTAGAGTTGGCAATAGGCTGGCTTATGCAGTACAGGAGGAGCAGGCAGACGGGTATTCAGGTGCAGGCAGGGTCGGCAACGTGCAGGCAGCAAAGGTACAGAAGGACTAGGCAGAAGAGTAATCTTAGACAGGCCAGGGTCAGGGCAGGCAGCTAGCAATAAAGTCCAAAGGAAGCCGGGGTTACAGGAACAGGAAGTAACTCAGGAGCAGACACTGGGGTCACAGATGCAGGAAAGTCTCTGAAAGCAGACACAGGGGTCACTGGAACACTGTAGAATGGACAGCATCTGCTGCAGGGTGTTGCTGGCTTAAATGGCCATTTTGGCACCATTGGCGTGCACAGGCGCGCGCACACGCACGCGCGCACAGGCGCGCATACGCGCACAGAAGCACGCAAAGAGCACCATGGCCCCAATTAGCGTCCATTTCCTAGCAGTGCCCCCCCCCAAGGGGCAGCCTCCCGATGCCCAAACAGGCTCTCTTGGTTGGGTGTCTTCTCCAGAAGGCTCTGATCAGCTCCTTTGCATGTAGGCTCTCCTCTGGCTTCCAGAAGCTCCCCTCGGGTCCATAGCCTTTCCACTTGACCAGAAATTGGCTGCTGCCTCCTCTTTTCCTACAATCGAGGATGGTCTCCACCTCTAATTCCTCCTCTCCGTCCACCAAGACTGGTTCTGGAGGTGCTGAGCTATGTCGCGGGAAGACATCTTTCACTGCTGGTTTAAGTAAATTAATATGGAAAACTGGATGGATGTGTAAAGATGGTGGTAGGTTTAGCTCATAAGCCACTCTGTTAATTTTCTTTTTGATAGGGGATGGTCCTATGTACCTGTGCCCCAGTTTTAGAGAGAGTTTTAGATTTTTTGTAGACAGCCAGACCTGCTGGCCAATTTGTAGATCCAATTCTCCTCGCTTCCCTTTATCAAAGTTTTTCTTGCTGGTGGCTTGGGCTTGGGAGAGGGTCTCCTGGAGGAACTTGTTGTTTTTCTCGAGGAACTGGGTCATTTCCAAGACCACGGGTATGGTGCTTTCCATAGCCAGATCGGGTAGGAAGGACGGGTGGTAGCCGAGGTTTGCCCAGAAGGGTGACTGCTTGGTGGCAGAGTGGACCGAGTTATTGTATGCAAACTCGGCTATTGGTAGAAGCGAGACCCAGTCATCCTGGGAGTAGGAGGAATAGCACCATAAGTATTGTTCGAGAGTCTGATTGGTCCTCTCCGTCTGACCATTGGACTGTGGGTGGTAGGCCGAGGAGAAGGCCAACTCAACTCCCAAAGTGGTGCACAGGGACTTCCAAAAGCGAGAAGTGAATTGTACCCCTCGGTCCGACATGATATTGGTGGGGATCCCGTGTAAGCGGACCACTTCTCTTATAAAGACTTCTGTGGTTTCAGCCACTGAAGGGGTACCTTTCATCGGTATAAAATGTGCCATCTTTGTAAGACGGTCCACCACCACCAGAATGGTGTTGAATCCTGCCGATGATGGTAATTCGACTATGAAATCCATTGCAATTTGAGACCTTGGTCGTTCTGGAATGGGCAATGGGTTAAGTAGTCCCCAGGCTTTGGATTTCTCCATCTTGTTCCTGGCACAGATAGGGCAAGTGGCCACATACCTCTGGCAGTCTTCCTTCAGCCGAGGCCACCAGAATGAGCGGGTGAGTAACTCCGTTGTTTTATGGCCACCAAAGTGACCTGCCATTTTGGTATCATGACAGAGTCAGAGGATTACTGGGTGGAGTTCCTGTGGAATATACCACAACCCATCTTTCAACGTGAGTCGGGGATCCGGTGGCTCGGTGAGACTGGTGCAGGATCTTTGGACAGAAGGTCTTTCTGGGTCAACAGGAAACTGTGGGCCGGAAGGATGGTATCTGGTGGGGATGTGTCCTCCGGGACATGGAACATCCGTGATAATGCATCTGGCTTGACATTCATAGCTCCGGGTCTATAAGTAATGTGCAGCTGGAACCGGGAGAAGAATAGTGCCCACCTGGCCTGCCGGGGTCTTAGTCTCTTGGCGGTTTGCAGGTACTCCAGGTTCTTGTGGTCGGTAAAGACCAGAACAGGGTGTGAAGCTCCCTCCAGAAGGTACCGCCACTCCTCCAGAGCTGACTTGATCACCAGTAGTTCCCTATCGCCTACGTCGTAATTCCTCTCCGGAAGGGAAAGTTTTCTGGAAAAGAAGGCGATAGGATGTAGCGAAGCCTTTGGACCTCATCTCTGTGAGAGAACTGCTCCCACTGCTGTCTCGGAAGCGTCCATCTCTAAGATGTATGGCAACGCTGGGTCCGGGTGTTTGAGGATGGGAGCAGACTAGAGTTGAGCGGACAGCTGGATGTTCGGGTTCGGCGGGTTCGGCCAAACTTTGCAAAAAAGTTTGAGTTTGGCCCCGAACTTGACCCCGAACCCCATTGAAGTCGATGGTGACCCGAACTTTTTGGCACTAAAATGGCTCTAAAAAAGTCCTGGAAAGGGCTAGAGGGCTGCAAAAGGAAGCAAAATGGAGGTAAGAGTAGGACAAGTGCCCTGCAAACAAATGTGGATAGGGAAATAACTTAAAATCACATAAAAAAAAATTAAAAATGGAGGAGGAGGTAATGTAGTATTTAGAATATTTTTTTTTGTAGACACATTTTTTATTTTTGTGCAAGAAATGTACTGCTGGCCGCAAATGTAGTATTTAGAATATTTTTTTTTTAAACCAGCAATGTAGACGCACTTTTTATTTTTGTGCAAGAAATGCACCGCTGGCCGCAAATGTAGTATTTAAAATTTTTTTTTTAAGCCAGCAATGTAGGCGCACTTTTTAATTTTGTGCAAGAAATGCCCCGCAGGCCGCAAATGTAATATTTTGCACAACAAAAAAAAAAAATTTGCACCCACCAATAAATTGTTGTTTTTAACAGATTTTTTAAAGCTAATCTGTCCCTCACAGCAGCAGCAGCATCCTCTCCCTACAATAGTATGAGATGATTTTCTAAAGCTAATCTGTCCCTCACAGCAGCAGCAGCATCCTCTCCCTACACTAGTATGAGATGATTTGACATGCAGCACTACGTGACTCCAGCTTATATAGACGCTGGGTCACATGATGCACCGGCCAATCACAGCCATGCCATTAGTAGGCATGGCTGTGATGGCTTCTAAGGGCAAACGAGTGAAACGCTTGTTGATTGGCTGCCCTGCAGCTATTCAACAGGCGCAAAAAAATACCCGAACCCGAACCTGGAGTTTTTCTCAAATGTCTGGGTACGGAACACGGACACCCTAAAGTCCGGTACGAACCCGCACTTTACAGTTCAGGTTCGCTCAACTCTAGAGCAGACGTGAATAGTTTTTTGAGTTGGACGAAGGCTTCTTGGGCCTCGAGAGTCCAGCGAAAATGTGAGTCCTGCTTTATGAGTTGGGTTATTGGGGTGATGACTGTTGAGAACCCCTTGATGAACTTCCGGTAGAAATTTGCAAACCCAATGAATCGCTGGACCCCCGTTTTGTCAACGGGAGCCGACCAATTCAGGATGGCCAAGACCTTCTGTGGGTCCATGGTAATTCCAGCCATTGAGATGATGAATCCCTAGAAAGAAATGTCGGCACACTCAAAGGCGCATTTCTCTGCCTTGGCATAGAGACTCTGTAGTCTGAGGCGGGTGAGCACACTTTTTACATGCCTGCGATGCTCTTCCAGAGAAGGAGAGAAAATCAGTATGTCATCTAAATATACGACTACAAACTCGTCCAAGAAGTCCCGGAAGATATCATTCACTAGGTGCTGGAATGTTGCAGGGGCGTTACATAGTCCAAAGGGCATCACGAGTTACTCGTAATGCCCGGACCGCGTGCGGAAGGCGGTTTTACATTTGTCTCCTTCGCAAATGCGGATAAAGTTGTACGCCCCACGTAAATCCAACTTGATAAAGACGGTGGCGGTTCCTAGTCTCTGGAAGAGCTCGAGGACCAGGGGTAGCGGGTATCAGTTCTTGATGGTAATCCGATTGAGCTCCCGATAGTCAATGCAGGGCAGGAGCGAGTGGTCCTTCTTCTCCATGAAGAAGATCCCGGCTCCTGCTTGTGATGTGGATGGTCTAATGAAGCCTTTTTCCAGGTTTTTGTCTAAGTATACCTTGGGGGCGACCAATTCCACCTCAGATAAGGGGAAAATCCGCCCGAACGGGACTTCGGCCCCTGGTAGGAGGTCGATTGGGCAGTTGTACGAATGGTGCGGGGGGAGGATGTCAGCTCCCTTCTTGCTGAAGATGTCCAGGAATTCATGGTAGGATGCAGGGACGGCCAGACGGGCTTCCTGATCAACGTCTGTGTCCAAGCTGAGTACGACTGCGGGTTCTTCTGAGGGCTGGGGCTGAGGTAGGCAGTGGTGGAGACTGTAGGAGGAAGAGAAGTTTATTTCCCCCATTGCCCAGTTGATCTGGGGGTTATGAGTCCGGAGCCAGGGAAGGCCCAGAATGACTGGGAACAGTGGGGATGCGATGGCGTCCAATAGCAGGAACTCAGCATGCCCTCCCTTGGCCTGGGTAAACACTGGAGTGGTTTCCTGGGTTACTGTGCCTGATTTGATGGTTGACCCATCCTTGGGTTGAAGGGGTATCTAGTGGTGCGCTGCGAAGGAGATGTCAATGAAGCAGCTGCACGCACCAGAGTCAATGATGGCCTGCACTGGAATAGTCCCGTTGGGCAGCTGCAGGGAGACATGGAGCACAAGATGAGCCTTATCATTAGGCAAATACAGGAGTCTGTTCAAGTTACTGGTGGGGCGCTTGCTGGCCTTGGTGGGACAGTCTCTCACCAGATGCCCGGAACCTCCACAATACACGCACAGGTTCTGCGACATGCGTCTCTGGCGTTCCTCAGGGGTTAAAGATGGGCGAAGGAGCTCGATATGCATGGATTCCTGTTGGTCTGGTGGAGCGGAGGAGGAGGCAGCTGGACTGGGAGCCCTGGACATCCTCCAGGGTAGACGTGCCGGTCCACTGGATCTCTCGGCCCTGCGTTCACGCAATCAGCGATCGATCTGGATGGCCAGATCAATCAGGGCGTCTAGGGTATGTGGGGCCCCGACGCAAGCCAGCTTGTCTTTGAGCGGCTCCGAGAGACCCAGCCGGAACTGATAGCTAAGGGCTGCACCATTCCAGGCAGTATCAGTGCTCCATCGCCGGAATTCGGACACATACTCCTCCGCTGGGCGGCGGCCTTGTTGGAGAGTGTGGAGGGCTGCCTCCACTGTGGCTGCCTGGTGGGGATCTTCATACAATCTGGCCATCGCCTGGAAGAATCGGTCCAAGTTGGTGATCTCAGGTGCCTTTTGCTCCAGAAGGCGGTGTGCCCAGCGAGAAGGTCCGGGGCAGGAGAGTGAAGTATAGTTTTTAGGAGTTGCAGAAAGCCCAGAACTTCCTGCGGTCTACTGCAAACCGCTCGGGCATGGGCACCTCGGGCTCGTTGGGTAGGGCCACTACGGTGCATGAAGCCAATTGGCCGGGACTGGCTGCTGCTGGGCTGGAGAGTTCCTGCATTCTCCCTTACAGGTGGTTGTATCCCTCCTGCAAGTTCTTTACAGCTTGGGTGAGACCCATAATGTGTGCACACAGCTCGATCATAGGAAAGGTCCCCTGCACAGACTCAGGCATGGCTGTCCATTGCTGTCACGTACCTGGCAGATGAGTCTGATTTATGCAGGCGATCACTTTTACTTCGGCCCTTGTTCGAGAACCCCTGGTAGTGCAGACAGGGAGCTCAGGAGCACAGGGGGGCACGAGGGGACTGGGTCACTTGGTGGTATGTGCAAGTCCACTGGAGCTCATGCGGGTAGAAGGGTAGTCATACAGTCCGAGTTGGCAATAGGCTGGCTTATGCGGTACAGGAGGAGCAGGCAGGCGGGAAGTCAGGTGCAGGCAGGGTCGGCAACGTGCAGACAGCAAAGGTACAGAAGGACTAGGCAGAAGAGTAATCTTAGACAGGCCAGGGTCAGGGCAGGCAGATAGCAACAAAGTCCAAAGGAAGCCGGGGTCACAGGAACAGGAAGTAACTAAGGAGCAGACGCTGGGGTCACAGATGCAGGAAAGTCTCTTAAAGCAGACACAGGAGTCACTGGAACGCTGTAGAATGGACAGCATCCGCTGCAGGGTGTTGCTGGCTTAAATGGCCGTTTTGACGCCATTGGCGCACACAGGCGTGAGCGAATGCGCACAGAAGCGCACAAAGAGCACCATAGCCCCAATTAGTGTCCATTTGCTAACACTCTGCTTCCAGCATCTGGTCTACAGCTGCTGACAAGAGGCACTCCTACCTCGCTGTGCTCACGTGACCACTGTCACCACTCCAGTGGACTCTGAGCCAGGGCTGTATGAGAAGTCTCCTTCTACAAGAGACAGGCTCAACTCATTATTAGGTACGTGGTCCTCATTACAGGAAGTCGGCTCCTGGGGTGGAACAGGAGAAGCAGGAGAGCAGCTGAGTTCTACATGGAAGGAGACTCTTTAAAGGATCCCCATATAGTCGGTGAGTGGCGGCCCCTGGGAGTTGGGTGAGAAGGCTGAGACAGTCTGCGAAGAGAGAGTGCAGTCTGTAGAGGTCAGGAGAAGCCAACTAAGGAGAAGGAGAACCATTAGACCGCAGTACAGACCAGATGGGTCTGGAAGCAGGATGGGCTGGGAGTTGTAGTCCATCAAATGCCCAGCTAGCATCAACGTGTTTTGCTACACAAGGTAGAGTCCATGGCTTCAGTGAAGGAAACCTGTGATTCTTACCCACAAAGGGTGGTTCTGAGGCCTTTAAGCGGCTGCAGCAGGCCTCACCATGTGCTAGTTGTGGTGAAGAGGAAGTGTCACGGAGGTCTGATAAATTTCCTTTTGGACCAGGGGAACAGGTGTAACGGTCAGCAAGTAGTGTGCTGGACAGAAGTAAAGGGGAAGAGTAACGGTCAGCAAGTAGTGTGCTGGAGGAAAAGAAGTATATATACTGGAGGTGTATATAGTAGGTCCTATGTTTAATTACTGGGCATCCCACAGTCATCTCTAATCCCTATCCAAGTTCAAACCCCTAAATAAAAAACAAAACAAAGTACCGGCCTGTTCAGTGACTTTGGATGTGTGGAATTCATGTGATTGAGGGCAGCGGACAGGTGGACCACAACTATCAGCTCTCGAGGAAGCACATGGCTACATTTGGGGGCTCGTCCGGGATACCTGCAAGGCTGCCAGTCGTTGCCTCTATGATGTGTAGGATGCACAGCAGCAAGGGGGATGAGAGCTTCAGGGTCCTAGGGAGCACGGCAGAAGGAGGGTAGAGGAAGGTGGGATGGAGCAGTGGGGCAGCCTGCCCGTGGAGTAGAAGCAACTCTGTCAAGGTAGCAAAGGAGAGAAGCGGCGCCCCAGCATTTAATATGAAAACACATTTTATTAAAATTACACTTACAGGAATAAGGTGTACATTGGGCATTGAGATAATGTAGTCCTGGGATTCTCCTCCGGGATGTGCCTGGTGGTGGTGCAGGTCCCACAGTCCTGGTGTCCTGGCCACGCCGGTGGTGTCCGGAACTTCAAGGATTCAGGTGGGCTGGGGGGGGCATCATAAGACCGGGATCCGGGTGGAGGAGAGAGGAGGTATGCAGCTGTCTAGGCGCGCGTTCGGAGCATCCGTGCTCCTTCGTCAGGCCTGAATCCTTGAAGTTCCGGACTCCACCGGCGCGGCCAGGACACCAGGACTGTGGGACCTGCACCACCACCAGGCACATCCCGGAGGAGAATCCCAGGACTACATTATCTCGATGCCCAATGTACACCTTATTCCTGTAAATGTAATTTTAATAAAATGTGTTTTTATATTAAATGCTGCACTTAGTGGGGCGCCGCTTCTCTCCTTTGCAGTCGTTGCCTCTAGCAACCGAAAGAGAACGAGCCAGGAACTGTATTTGTTTGATTGCAAAAGTGGACTGAACTTTGGGAAAAGGACTTGTGTGTTTGCCAGCTAAACAGTAAACCTTTACAAGTGTGCCGTTGCCAATAGCAACCAGTGAAAGTGGCCCCAATTGCCGCTCTTGCCTTCCCAGTTGCTGTAGCCAGCACTGGGGCGGGCACTTACATCATCCTGCAATTCAGTGACTTTGTACCATGTGCAGTTACCTTTGGCAAACACGCTGGGCGATCGCGCCCATGGATTACGAATATGTCCTGCGCCATGCTAAGGCTGGACATTACTCACTGAATTACAAATATGCCCAGCATTCTGCAAAAACTGGGCATTTTGAAATTTTTGCTCCAACTCCTGCTTACAGTAAAGTGTGCCTGTGACTGTTCTTGTTGTTAAAGGGAGAGACTGTGTTACAAGTAGATTTTCCAGCAAAACAGTGGCTACTATTAATTACCGTTACTATCAGCAACCACCGGCAAAGCCAACATGTTCTGTCAATGTCAGCGTGCCTGCAAAGTTGCATCCAGTTCACAAGGGGTTACAGCTAGGTGACATGCTGCAAGCCTGCTTATTGGGACTTTTGGCGCCAGCTTGCCTGGTAATGTGGGGGCGGTGCCACGCCCTGGAAGAGCTTCAGTGTTTGCAACCTGTAGCAGACGCCATGAGACGGAGGAAGATGGCGGATGGTGGTGACCTGTTGTCCTCGCTGGCAAGGTTGCCGGAAGAGCCGGAGAGGACCCTAGTTGATACTGGGGTTCAGCTGGAGCCCCACTGAGAAATCGCCCTTGGAGCGGTGGACGCGGTGGAAAGACTGTTTACTGTGCCCGGAGTGCCAAATACCCACGGCTATGGTGGATGCTTGGATCTGGTTCGGGAGTTGCCATTGGCCTTTGATTAGACAACAGGAGGTTCGACGGGACCCCAGGTATTTTACTGTGGACTTAAGATCTGGGGTGTGTGTGCGCTACAGCAGCAGGGACCCCGCAAGGCCAGAGTGGGTCTATCACACTCTGATGGTGGAGTGGAGTTGCCGCCCAGCGACTCCCTTGCGGGAGATGGGTACAAGGGAACCAAGAAGAAGGATGGAGTATATGGGTGGGAACCTGGTGGCTGAAGAGCCAGTTATCCCTACTGTTCCTGTGTGTCCTATCCTACACCACCAGGAGCCAGGAGAGGAAATATGCTTGGGTGTGCTGGAGGAAAAAGGCAGCGGGAACCCGTGATTGATTTGAACTCACCCAGACTGCTAGCTCGGTTTGGGTCACTGGATAGACTGACAGAGTGGTCCTCTCCCAAGTCTAGTTTAGAGGAGGAATAGGAGGATGCTCGGGATCTTAAAGTGATGTCATCCCAGGCAGCAAGAGTTCAAAACCATCTCCATTACGCAGGCCTTTTAATACCCAGACCAGGGTTCCTGTTCTTCGGAGATAGATGGTCTATTAGGACAGTGACCTTGGAGAGGGGCCTGGAATGTTCTATATCCCTTGAAATTTCATTGACTACTTGGAAACATATATGCCTGCTACCCTGAGCCCAGTGAGGAAACTGTTCACTGCAAGGACGCTGGGGTAAAAAATTTTCATGTCTAAGCATCTCTTGGAGTCCTGTTTGTTCGGGGAGGGGCCCCTCCCATTAAGGATTCCAGAGAGAGACTTCTGCTGCACAAACTTTTTTTGTTTCTGCCCCTGCAGTGGGATCATAACCCCTTACTGACAGGGCAAGCAGGTGAAAGAAGAAAAAGTTTAAATTTCTTCAAATCTTGCTCTACTGGAGGTCTATAACCCCCTCTCAGTAGACTTTCTGTTATTTGTAGATAGTTTTAGTTAGTTGTTCTCTCTTCTCTTAGGAATCCAAGGATGGACTGGCTAGTCATCCTCATCCGTCGTGAGTCAAGTCAATTAACTACTACTACAAATTATGCAGACAAAGTATTTTTCTTCTGGGAGAAATGCTTTGGTCCAGGAATGTAAATGGTGTATATGCCTGGTTAGCTGCAGGGACATGTAGCTGTATTATACTGTACAGTGTAAATTTTACAGAGATGGTGTTGTTATATTTTTGTACTTAATTTATTTGTACAGTCCCCATCCAAGTTTGTTCCCTTTTCCCCTCCCGTTTTCTGATTCTGGGATGCCCGTGCTCTTGGGCCCAAGAGCTATTTTTTTGTAAATTTTCAGCTGAGGGACCAGCTGATGTTTGGAGGGGGGGGGGAGGGGGTGAGTGTGATGTTACACTTATCATGTAAATGTAATGCTATGCATAGTTATATTAATGTTTATATAGTTGCTCGTTATACTGCTATCCCGTGGTTGTTTTTGATATTGCATTATCTTATTCTGTTTTCTAAGTGTGTTCACTCCCATCTTCTGAGGTAATTTCCTCTTCCTGATTCACTCTGTGTTGCACTTTCTTTTCCTGTTCCTGGTTGTCTCTGTCTCATGAGGAAGAAGATGACTACACATGTCTAGGCCACACAAAATCTGCTCGCATCCTAGGACCCATTACCATGTTTTTACCTGCAGATTACATCTTTCAACCATCTGCCACATTTGTTGTCTGCTGTACCTGCTATTTGCAATAAATCTAAGCTTATGGAAAAATTGGTGTCTGGTGAGTTCAAGCTATCTGATAAAGACTGTCAGCGGTGATTGTATTTGCTTATACAGACCAGGCATAGAGGTCTCAGCAAGGGATAAGTCACTATTACAACAGTTGGAGTCAGAATAGTCAAAACATGGTAGAATTCCTGCAGCCTGCTGTGTAGATGTGAAGTCAAAACATGTGGTAAAATTCCTACAGCCTGCTGCGTAGATGTGTATGTTTAATCTGCAATCAAGCTCAGTGCATCCACCATCTTGTGAAAGCACATGGTCGCACAAGCTTACTGCACTTCATCAGTGAATGTTGAAACCATTACTCTGCATTGAACTGTGTTATCCCACCTGTCTAAGCTGCTGTTCGTCTTCTTAAAGAGACAGTAACAATTTTTTGCAAAACTTGAAAAAATGTCTAGACAAGGCTCCAAACGTTGTTTTTTCACTGAATCTACACAGATACAGCATGCCTCTGACCACACAGATGTACAGGGAGCAGATTCTATAGATATCACAGAGCAAAGTGTAAGACCCAAACGCACAATAATACACACACAGAAACTCAGAGAAAACTGCAAAACCACTAGAGATGAGTGCTCCAGCAATCTGTCAGAACTGTGGGACAAAATTACTCACTGTATGTCCGTCTTGCCACACTGCAATCAACAAACTGAATTAAGAAATTCTACAGATTGCCTATCTGCAGCGTATGAGCGCTACCAGCGGCTGTCTGCAAAATACACAGCTTTCTTAAAGGTCTCTAATATAGAGGGCTTTTTAGCAGAACTGACTAAGTCTGATGAACTAAACCAACAAAGAGATCTCTTAGTGCAAGATGCCAATGATAAGGTGGAACGCCGCATCGCTAAACTACAGGAGACCAGGTCTCATAAATCCACATCTACTAAGCTCACAACACGTTCTTCTAGATCTTCTCGCTCTAGAAGCTCAACATTAAGTCACAAGCTAATAGAGGCCCATGCAAGTCTGGAAGCAAATAAAGTGCTAAGCTCATTTGCTAGAAAGGAAGCTGAGATAGAAGCTCAGAACAAAACTCTACAAGCAGAGATTGCAGCTCACCAAGCAAAAGCAGAATCCCAAATAATGATTCTGCAAGCAGAAAGGGAGGAAGCAGCTGCCTTAGCAAGGCTAAAAGTCCGTGAACAAGCAATGAGAGAAGGTACTAGCTCAGACTGTTCTATTCCAGCAGAAGTGGAAGATCCAATTGAACCCACCAGTGAATATGTGCTAAGGCATAGTGTTTGCAATGATACAGAATCCTCTCCTGAAACACCTACTAATAATTACTTTTCGGACTCTTAACACAGAGACCTCTAACATGCACAAGCCTGAGCCTCTTCAAGTCCACAAAGCAAGCGTATTCACACAGCAAACCACATCACCTCCTGTCAACAACAAGGTGACTGCCAGCGACAAGCAACAGTTCAAGCAACAGTCAGCAGAAGCCTTAGAGACTAAGCTAGATGCTCTTGCAACATCATTGTATCCTGGTAAATCTCACCTTTACTCAACAGAGAACTTTCACACCCAAGGGGTTCCACAAGTTACTTTGGTACCAAAGAGTGAGAAATCAGACCTCTCTGACTTCATCAGATATATGATTCACCACAAGCTTATTAACATTAGCCTCTCAAGGTTCGATGACTGTCCAGAGAACTACAGAGCTTGGAGATCAACCTTCAAGGCTTCTACTGCTGATCTCAACCTTACTGCCAAGGAGGAACTTGATTTGCTCATAAAGTGGCTGGGGCCAGAATCTGCAGATCGTGTTAAAAGACAGAGAGCAGTATATATTGACTACCCAGATGCAGGTCTTGCTACTGCATGGGCAAGACTTGAACAAACCTATGGGAGCTCTGAAGCCATAGTAAGTGCTCTATTCAAAAGACTGCAAAACTTTCCAAAAATAGGAAACAAAGATCCCTGCAAGCTTCAAAAACTAAGTGACCTCATGGAGCTAGAGTTGGCAAAGGCAGACCCACGTCTACCTGGGCACCGCACATGGTGTGAATCCAGTGGTGTCTAAACTGCCATACAATCTGCAAGAGAAATGGACACAACAGGGCTCAAGATATAAAAGAGATTATAACGTATCCTTTCCTCTATTCTCATATTTTTTCAGGTTCATCAGTGAACCAGCCTGGACGAGAAATGATCCCAACTTCAGCTTCAGTGAGTCTAGCTTACCTGCATCATCATCATCATCAAGTTATGATAACAAAGCAGCTAAACATAGAGACTTATATATAGCAGTATCTGCTGAAAAGACAGACATCTCTTCTCCCGTATCCTCTCCCGCTCACCAGAGTGGTTCGGGTGATAGAGATAAAGATTCAAATTGTCACTGCCCTATTCACAAAAAACCTCACCCTCTAAAAAAATGGCATGAGCTTAGGACAAAGACTGTTCAAGATTGCAAGGAGATTCTCCAGAAACTTGGAATATGCTATAGGTGCTGTGCTTCCTATGACCATTTTGCTAAAAACTGGAAAGTTGACATCAAGTTCACAGAATGCAGTAGTGACAAACACGTTACAGCTATGCATCCTGCTCCACTTCCAGACAATCTACAAAAGCCATCTACATTGAACCCTGCATCAAATCATGGGGAGCAACAAAGCCATGCTCCAGCCATTACAAACATCTCTTCTTCATGTACTGAGGTCTGTGGAGAAGGATCAAGCCACAAATGCTGTGCCAAGGTATGTCTAGTCAAAATATATCCAAGGGATCAACCTGAGATAGCTACCAGGATGTATGCCATAATAGATGAGCAGAGCAACAGATCCCTGGTCAAGACTGAATACTTTGAGATATTTGGCATAAAGGGACATGCAACACCATCTGCTCTCAACACTTGTTCTGGTCGTGTAGAAACCTCTGGCAGAAGGGCCGACGGGTTCATGTTCTCCCATATCAAGGCAAAGAAGGGCATACCCTTGCCAACATTAGTTGAGTGTGACCAAATACCAGACAACAGGGAAGAAATTCCTGCTCCAGAAGCTGCATATCACCATCCCCACTAAAAGCACCTGGTTTCTGAGATTCCTCCAATGGACATGGATGCTGAAATCTTAGTTTGCTGGGAAGAGACATTCTTAGAGTACATAAAGTACGCCAGCAGTGCAATGGATCTGACGGTGCCCCATATGCACAGAGACTTGATCTAGGCTGGGTAATAGTGGGCGATGTATGCTTAAACAGAATGCAAATGCCATCTGAGATTAACTCCTTCAAGACTCATGTGCTAAGAAATGGGCATGATTCTCACTTCAGACAATTCCTTCATCATTATGAAGTAAAGGAGAAGCCTCTTGACATCATCCAGGTATGTGATGTTACTCCCATCCCCTGTGATGACAACTTAGGTAACACAGTGCTTTGTACTACACATGATGACAACAGAATAGCCTTGTCAGTTGAAGATAGAGAGTTAATCGTGAAAATGGACAGTGAATTCTTCAAAAATGGATCTAACAGCTGTGTTGCACCATTAATTCTTTGTGCTACAAAAGTCAGACTTCCAAATAATCGTGAACAACCCTTATCCAAATTCAACTCACTTCAGCAAACACTAAAGAACAGACCTGAAATGAAGGAACATTTAATTGCATTTTTGAAAGGGATCTTTGACAATGATCATGCTGAGCCAGCTCCACCTCTTCTTGAACATGACGAGTGCTGGTATCTGCCTTTCTTTGAAGTGTATCACCCACGCAAACCAAAGCAAATCAGGGTAGTGTTTGATTCCAGTGCCAAGCATCAAGGTGTATCCCTGAATGATGTTCTTCTTACTGGTCCTAACCTAACCAACAACCTTGTGGGAGTACTTATGAGATTCAGAAGAGAGCCAGTTGCTATAACTGCTGACATTGAACAAATGTTCCATTGCTTTATAGTAAGAGAAGACCATAGGAATTTCCTAAGATTTCTGTGGCACCGTGACAATAACATAAACAATGAAGTGATTGAATACCGCATGAAAGTACATGTCTTCAGAAACAGTCCCTTGCCTGCTGTTGCAACATTTGGTTTACGAAGGACTGCTCTTGGTGAAAAGGAGTACGGTGCAGATGCTCGACACTTCATTGAAAGAGACTTCTACGTGGATGATGGCTCAAATCCTTACCCACAGATGAAGAAGCCATAGACCTGCTCCAAAGGACTCAAAGTGTGCTTTCTGAGGCCAACCTCAGACTTCATAAGATTGTCTCAAACAGTGCTGCTGTGATGAAAGCCTTTCAGCCTGGTGATCATGCCACAGGATTTAAAGATTTAAATCTGGGAATGGCCATGCCTCCTGTTCATAGAAGTCTGGGCTTATGGTGGAACTTATTTAGAGACACCTTTGGCTTTCAAGTCAGCTCTGCAGACAAGCCATTCACCAAACGTGGTGTCCTGTCAGTGGTGAACAGTCTATACGATCCACTGGGATTCGCGGCTCTCATCACAATACAAGGTAAATCCTTATTAAGACAACTATCAGAGATTATTCAAGATTGGGATGCTCCACTACTAATAGACAAATATTCAAAGTGGAAGTCCCGGAAAAAATCTCTACATGCCTTAGATGGGTTTGATATACCACGCTGCTACACTTCCGCTTCCCTTGCTGCAAATCAGAGAAAAGAGATTTGCATCTTCTCAGATGCATCCACTGAGGCCATAGCAGCTGTTGCCTACTTCAAGGTAAGAGACCCTCACAATCAAACCCACGTAGGGTTTCTGTTTGGCAAAGCTAAGTTAGCGCCTAAGCCTGAGCACACAATTCCCAGGCTTGAACTTTGTGGGACTGTACTAGCCATAGAAGTTGCAGATTTTATACTGCGTGAGCTAGACATTCAAATAGATGACATCAAATTCTACACAGACAGCAAAGTTGTTTTGGGCTACATATACAATCGGACAAAACGCTTCTATGTCTATGTCAACAACCGTGTAGAAAGAATCAGAAAATCCTCAAGGCCTGAACAATGGCATCATGTTCCATCGAAGCATAATCCTGGAGATCATGCCACCAGACCAATGTCTGCAAGTGTCTTTTCAAACACTTCTTGGTTAACAGTACCTGAAGTCAAGACTTTTGCCGCTGATCTGAACCCTAACCTCCATATTGGAGACCTTGTTCTCCTCAAAGACCAGCAAGCCGAAAGAATTTAATGGCCCATGGGACTCATAGTAAAGACCAACCTTAGTGATGATGGTATAGTACGTAAAGTAGAAGTGAAGGTTGCCAGGCAAGGAACTGTAAAGACTTTCCTCAGACCCATCACAGAACTTGTTCTACTCTTGCCTTTTGGAGACTGAACTTGCTTACTTGGGTTTGTTGGATCCAGTTTACATCACAAGAATAGCGTGCCTTGAATTTTAAATGATGCCTTCTTTACTATTGTTGCATATATATATATATATATATATATATATATATATATATAAGACAAATTTTCCTGTTCCTGGTTGTCTCTGTCTCATGAGGAAAAAGATGACCACACACGTCTAGGCCACCCACAATCTACTCGCATCCTAGGACACATTACCATGTTTTGACCTTCAGATACCATCTTTCAACCATCTGCCACATTTGTTATCTGCTGTACCTGCTATTTACAACGAATCTACGCTTATGGAAGAAATAGTGTCTGGTGAGTTCAAGCTATCTGATAAAGACTGTCCGTGGTGATTATATCTGCTTATATAGGCCAGGCATAGAGGTCTCAGCAAGGGATAAGTCACTATTACAACAGTTGGAGTAAGAATAGTGAGTGTAGCACCCCATAGTGTAGGTGCTTTTACTTTTGTAGATTTTTGGTAGGAGAGGAAAAATCTAGTCAGGCCTGACTGTAGGTGCAGGACTGAATGTTTTGATCTGGGCTGGGAGTGGCTCAAGGGTGGGGCTGGAGATGGAGGGAAGGTACACTCCTTGGAGATTCCTGCTCTTGAGCTGGGAAAGCTCTAGAAGGGGGATGGATAAGGAGGTGTCACTTCCTTATGTATGACAAGGAGCCCTGACCAATCCACAGGCTGGGTCATCAGGAGGCAGGCCTCCTTAAATACAGCTGTCTGCCAGCAGGTGTCAGGAGAGTTTGGGTGCAAGAGTGAGGATGTAGTCAGGAGCTGCGGATCAGGCCTGTCTGGGGGGTGAACCTGAGGCCTGGGGCTTGGGTGCAGCCAGGAGCGGTAGTCGGCTCCTGGGGTGGCACAGGAGAAGCGGGAGAGCAGCTGAGTTCTACATGCAAGGAGACTCTTTAAAGGATCCACCATATAGTCGATGAGTGGCGGCCCCTGGGAGTTGGATGAGAAGGCTGAGACAGTCTTGGAAGAGAGAGTGCAGTCTGTAGAGGTTGGAGGAACCAACCAAGGGGAAGGAGAGCCATTAGACCACAGTACAGACCGGATGGGTCTGTAAGAAGGATGAGCTGGGAGTTGTAGTCCATCAAAGGCCCAGCTAGCACCAATGTGTTTTGCTTACGCAAGAGACACAACATAGAGTCCATGGTTTTAGTGAAGGAAACCTGCGATTCTTACTCACAAAGGGTGGTTCTGAGGCCTTGCAAGCGGCTGCAGCAGGCCTCACATGTGCTAGCTGTGGTGAAGAGGAGGTGTCATGGAGGTATGGTAAATTTCCCTTCGGACCAGGGGAACAGTTGTAATGGTCAGCAAGTAGTGTGCTGAAGAGAAGTAAAGGAGAAGAGTAACGGTCAGCAAGTAGTGTGCTGGAGGAGAAGAAGTGTATATACCGGAGGTGTATATAGTAGGTCCTATGTTCAATTACTGGGCATCCCGCAGTCATCCCTATCCAAGTTCAAACCCCTAAATAAAACAACAAAACAAAGTACCGGCCTGTTCAGTGACTTTGGATGTGTGGAATTCATGTGATTGAGGGCAGCGGGAAGGTGGACCACAACTGTCAGCCACTCTCGAGGGAGCACATGGCTACAGAAACATGATACTACCAGAGATACAAACACGATTACAGATACAATAGACAGATAGATAAAACATGGAAAGATAGATAGACAAATGCATAACATAGAAATATTTTACATTTACTGCAGTGAGTGGACAGTCCAAGCTTCATGTAGAAGGAGGGGTTGAGATATGGAATGTGATAATAGTTATACCGGACAATGTTTTCACACTCATCATAACTAGGGTTCGGTGAATCTAATACTGGCTGCAGAGAAAAATATATATTTTTTTGCAGGTTGGCTGCATCCTGTAAGTGCTTGAAAAAATATTTTTGATTTAATAAGCAGAGTCCCCCTTTAAAAATCAATAATGTCAAACTGCCTCTTTGACACTGAACTCCGTTCCATTCATCTACTCCCATCTTTGGGAAATATGGCATAGTCACCTTACTTCAAATCTCAAGCAGTTGTAATTATCTTAATGAATAATTATTTTTAATTCTATTTTAAAATATATATTTTCTTCTATAAAGAAGGGGAATTTGATCATTACAGCATCTTGAGCGGCAATGACTTTAGCATTTCGCCATGGCAACCCTTCGGAAGATTACACTGCTTCTTGGGAATGGAAGGTGAATGAAAACATAAATTATGGCAAGCAGTGAAAAAATGTCTATTATATTTACAGCAATATTTAAAGCTGTTGTTCTTTCCTTTCAAAATAAAAATGTTCTTTAAAAACGATTGTCACTGAATTTTTTTTTCACTTGCCTGTCCCCCATGGGGCATAGTACATGTATTAGCTATAAGGTCAGACAGGACATTCCCCCATCCACGCGGCATCCAACACCATAGCTAGGAAGGAAACAAATGCTTTCATTAAGGTAGCTTGTCCGGGCTTGGAGCACTTCCTAGGATAAGCAGCAGCAAGAGAAATGCAAAGGGACAGGAGGCTGACACGCCCCCTACTTTGCTGCATTCTTCTTGCCGCTGCTTGTCTCAGCCTGAACATTTCCCAGAGACAAGCAGCTGTCGTTTTTTTGAGGCTGTCATCTTCCTAACCAGGTTGTCAAACACCTTGGGGAGAGAAGGAAGCATCCAATCCAACCTCATAGGGTTAGGAAACACCCAGCAACATGGGACAAAGTACTACATGGACTTTGTCCCATGGGAGGCGGAACAGAAAAAATGTAATTGCAGTTCTCTTTGAATTTTACATACAGTCAGCATATGTAACCAAATCAGTCTTGGTGTTAGCTTCCTATCATTCCCTGTTATTGCCCATTTCACACTGTATTGGATCTACAGAGGTTCTGCTCTAGAACTGGAGGAAATCTTCCTCCACTTAGGAGAAAGGCCGTTGAGTCATTTGTACTAAAAGTCATTCAGAAGCAGATGTTGAAATGACACCTTTCTCTGTGTGCTGCAAAAGCCCAGGCCTGTTATGTAATGACTTGGATTCCTTATTCCTGGGGTGCTGAGAGGGCATTGTGTTCTCCCAGGGATCCAAGCTGTGGCCCCAGGGCCAGATCTGGCCCTTTGCTTGCTTTAACACCAATGATGGTGCACAATTCCTAACAATGGGACACAGTTCCTCCCAATGACACCAATGGCGGCACACAATTTCTACCAATGATATCGACAATTGGGCACAGTTCCTCCCAATGACCCCAACAATGGGGTCCGATGACACCAATGATAGGGGATTGTTTACTCCCACTGATGCTGGGACATTTTTTACTCCTGATGGCCACAGTCCGGCCCCCCTAAAGTCTGAAGTTCAGTAAACTGGCCCGTTGTTTAGAAAGTTTGGAGACCCCTGCCCTATATCATGGGATGCTGAAAAGACTCTTATACAGACGGACTGCTATTTTATATATTGACTGATAAATCCAAGAGTTGAACTATCAATGTTCCCATTTAAAGCCCAAATATGCACTGTATTTATTAAATAGGCCTCCATCGGAATAAAACGAAAAGCAGCCCAGGCTCCAATACCTCCCCTGCAGTGCAGTACCCCACAGGAATTCCTTTCAACCACAAGATGTCCTTAAGTGTTCCAGTTTCAATGACTCCCTGCACCATTGAACCAGAAAGACCGAGGACATCCTGTGAGTGCAGGGCATCACAGACTAGTCCCTTGAGGGGGAATTACTATTGATAGCAGTGCGAGGCACTGGCTCCCGCTACTGTCAGTCAATTGCTGTGACGGATGAAGGAGTGGGAGGAGGAGCCTAGAGCGCCGACAGGGACCCCCGAAGAGGAGGATCGGGGCTGCTCTGTGCATTTCCATTTGCACAGAGCAGGTAAGAATAACACGTTTATAATTTGAATTAAAAAAACTTCAGCCCCGGAAGGTTTTACCCCCTCCATGACCAGGCCATATTTTGCGATATGGCACTGCATTACTTTAACTGACAATTGAGTCACTGCGTCCTGCGGCGCTGTACCCAAATAATATTGATCTCCTTTTTTTCCCACAAATAGAGCTTTCTTTTGGTGGTATTGGTATCACATGTGATTTGCGCTATGGAAATTCAGCCATACAGATAGTATGGCTGAATTTGCATCGCATCCTGACCAACCTCGCACAGGACCCTTTTTTGTTACGTAGCAGAATCAGATCACATGGATGTTCACATCCATGAAATCCGATTCCTGTCCAAATTTGCAGTTTGCAGTGCGATCTGCAAACTGATTTGGAGGTGTCATTAGCTTTCTCTTGACACACCCAGCAGTTTGCATAGGGCAGTGTGAACTGTCTAAGTCAGGTGTGATGCGGAACCCGCAGTGGATTTGCAGGGTTCCCGAATCGCACTAGTGTGAACCAGCACTGATGAGTCATCTTCTCATTTATATTTGCATAGTCCTTACAGATATACATCAGCAGGAAGTGTAATGTGGCTGTAAACAGGAAGTGCTGTGTGCACATGGGCTGGAAGCAATTGTGTGGTGACGCCAAATAAATCAATGAACCCCACCCACACTACATATAGCTCCCACATCCTCCCCTACATTGATCAAAAATGTAATTTCAACTTGCTTGTGGCTATAATGTCCCCCCAATCCATACCAAGCCCTTTGGCTCAGGGATGGATTTTAAGGGGAAGCCCACTCCAAATTTTTTTACAAAATGGCAGGGGATCCCCCCAAAATCCAGACCCTTTCTGAGCATGCAGCCTGGAGGTCAGGATGGGGGGACAAGTGAGGGCCTGCCCCCCTCCTGGACCAAACCAGGCCACATGCCTTTAACATGAAGGGGTGTGTGATTTGGGGTGGGGGGGCTCTGAGCCTCCCCACCCCAAAGCATCTTGTACCTATGTTGATGGGGACAAGGGCCTCTTCCTGACAACCATGGTTGCTGGGGTCTGCGGTTGGGGAGCTGATCAAAATATGGAAGCCCCCATTAACAAGGGGGCCACCAGATCCTGCCCCCCTCCCCCATGTGAATGGGTATTGGGTACATCATAACCATTCACCTAAAAAGTGTAAAAATGTTTTTAAAAATGGAGACATTTTTTGTCCAATCTTTTATGTTAAAAAAAAGTCTTGCGATGTACATCCATGGTCAATAGGATGTTAAAATAGGGTCAAAAGTATGTTCGATTCAAACATCGGGGGGTTGCCGAATCCTGAACATTATGGGGCGCTCGTGGGAAATTTGAGCGGCCCATAATGCAGTGAAATTGTGGGGGAATGCTGCCCGCTGATTGGCCAAAGCATGCACATGACCTGCGCGCTTTGGCCAATCACAGCATGCTCTGCTGTGAGAGCCATGATTGGCCAAAGGCACGGTGCCTTTGGGCAATCATTGCTTAGCGGGTCTGAGCCCACGCCCACACTATATAAGGCCACTTACACAGCGGCCGAATATAGTGAAAACATTTGCGGAGATAGCAAAAGGTTAGGCAGTGGCATAAGAATATATAATACACTGCATTCAGTGTATTTATTTATTTCAGGTACTTATATAGCACTGCCAATTTACGCAGTGCTTTACTTATATATTGTTCATACATATACTAGGGCCAATTTAAACAGGATCTAATTTACATAGCTGCTCATCTTTGGAATGTGGGAGGGAACCGGAGTAATCCCACGCAGACACAGGGAGAGTATGCAAACTCCAGGCAGGTAGTGTTGTGGTTGGGATATGAACCAGTGACCCTTTTGCTCCCAGGTGAAAGTGCTAACCACTACACCATTGTGTAGACTATATACAGTGCATGCATGCTCGGATAAGGGTTTTGCATAGATTTTAAAACACTAATTTTGGGTAGGGGTCTTCTGCAAAGTCCATACCAGGCCCTTCAGGTCTGGTATGGGTTTTAAGGAGAACCCCATGCCAAATGTTTGGAAAAATGGCGTTGAGGTCCCCCCAAAATCCAAACCAGACCCCAAAGCACCCTCCCCATGTTGAGGGCATGTGGCCTGATAAGGTTCGGAGGGGGGCACACTCACTCGTCCCCACCTCCCCTGCCATGCCAGGGCTGCGTGCTCAGATAAGGGTCTGGTTTGGATTTTGGAGGGACCCCAACCCCATTTTTTATAAATTTGGCGTGGGTTCCCCTTAAAATCCATACCAGACCCAAAGGGCCTGGTATGGAATGGGGGGGACCCCCAACGCAATACTTTTTCAATGATCTTTATCTATATTGCAGGGAACCAGCAATACATTCCATCTGCGATTTTAAATGTAAATGTTTCCTTTAGAAATGTAATTTTGCGGTGGCACTGTTCTAAACATCACAGAGATCCATACTAATGGCACCCCCCAAGCATGTCATTTAACCACTTGCCGTCAGCCCGGTGCAGCATGACAGCGGCAAAGTGGTTCGTTATGGCAAAGCGCCGTCCCCTGACGGCAGCTGTGATAACTAGCATAGTGAGTGCGCGCCGCCGGAGGCACGCCCACTGTGTTCCGGGGGGGCAGGGAGCAGGTAGGGCAGACTCGATTGCCGCTGGCTACCCGCGATGACCCCCCCGCAGTGAAAGAACGGAGGTCTGTGTATGTAAACACGGATCTCCGTTCTGACAGAGGGGGAAGGGCGGTGATCACAGGCTTCCTGTATATGGAAGCCGTGATAACTTCCCTCCCCCTGCCAGCCCAGCCCCCATACAGTTAGAACACACTTAGGGAACACAGTTAACCCTTAGAGCGCCCCCTCCAGGTTAACCCCTTCACTGCCAATGGCATTTCTACAGTAATCAGTGCAACACTGATCGCTGTATAAATGCCAATGGTCCCAAAAAAGCGTCAAAATGGTGTGACATGTCCGCTGCAATATCACAGTCCCAATAAAAATTGCAGATCTCCGCCATTACTAGTAAACAATTAAAAAAAAAAAAAAAAGCCCAGAAATGAATTCTCATCATTGGTAAACGCGGCAACTTTTGCGCAAACCAATCAATAAACGCCGAATTGCGATTTTTTAAAACAAAAATATAAGGAAGAATATAAATCGGCCAAAACAGATGAAATAAAATGTTTTTTTTTTATTTGTATTTTAGCAAAAAGTAAGAAAAACTGGTTATTTTGCAAAATTGTCGCTCTTTTTTTATTTATAGCGGCGATCAGAAATGACGCAGGGGAGATTAAATACCACCAAAAGAAAGCTCTATTTGTGGGTAAAAAAGGATGCAAATTTCGTTTGGGTACAACGTCGCACGACCGCGCAATTATCAGTTAAAGCGACACAGTGCTAAATCACAAAAGTGCTCTGGTCCTAAAGCGTGAAATCCTTCCGGGGCTGAAGTGGTTAAAGGAATATTTTGTGGTGTTTTTGTTTTTTTTTTCACTTTAACCATTATTAAAACCACTGCTCCTGAAAAAAAAATAGATTTATAAACTTTTTTTATGGCAATGAACTTGCATACAAGCATTAAATGGAGGAATTCTGATGCCACAAGTTTGATTCCAATTGACAGCCAGTGCTTAGAACCAGTGTTGCCAACCTCCCGCAGCATTTTTTACTGGCAAAACATGGAAAATTTACTGGCGGAGAACATTTTTTATTGGCAACCTGAAAAATAACAGAACTCCCATTAAAAAATAAGGCAGTTGATATTCAAACACGACATGGAAACACTGGCAATACCCATATCATGTAATTTGTTTGGTTTACACTTAAAAAAATCAGCACAGCATGACAAATTATCAGACCCTGATATTCATAGACAGTTGTAAAAATCACTGATTTTTACAAACTGTCAGTAAATTTACTGACGGTTGGCAACCCTGCTTAGAACATGTGATCTTAGAGGCATCTTCCCAGGCAATTAGAGCTCTGATGTGTGTAAATTTCCTCCAAGTTTGTGAGAGCAGAAGTTGTAATTGCCTTGCTTGCTTACTCAAGTATCTTTCTACACTGAGAGTGTCCAAGTTGGAAGGAATTTGCAGTTCATTTGCTGCTCATTTCAAAGTTAGAACCTCTGTCAGAGCGAATGAGTTTCACTGGGCCTCTGATTGCAATGAAACGTCTAAGAGCAGTTATTAAAATTGCAGTATCCATTGATTCAATCACTTCAATATGGACAGCTCGCATGGACATGCAGGTGAATATGACTGTCCAGCATTTACTGTTTGAATGTCCCCCTCTGGTGTACCGGGTGGTGACAGACCAGGGACCAAAAACATCAAGTCCAACATTAGTGAAAGGCGAATCCATGCTAAGTCTGTCAGATGGTAAGTTGGCCATCTTCTGTGTTTGTAACATTCCACAAAGTTTATGGCAGATAACACCCTTGAAAAGAAACCTGCTCACACATCTCTTAGCTCCAACTATCCACAGTCCAGCAGCTCATAATGCTCCTTCAGTAAATGGCCCTGGTGTTTTGTTGGTCATTATAGTGTTGAATGAGTAAGTGGGCTCTGTTGAGGGGGGAGGTGTAATGAGAAGGGGAGAGAATTCCTGTTCACAACGGAACACATCTGTGAATCAGATGCGTTCCCATTGAAGATAATGTGCCTGCAATTTGCACCACACTGCACAGTAATCACACACGTTTTTTTGTGCAATGCGGAGTGCGGATGCAGCACACAAATATGAACCAGACACATTAAAAAGAATACATTTTCAAATGTTCTGCGAATTGAATGCAGTGGAAGCTGCATCCAATTCGCAATGGTGTGAACACAGCCTAAAGGATGCTTCTCTGAAAACTCTTGCCTTCTTTTAAACGGCCTCCTACTCTCAACAGGCCATTTACATCAAGGATTGGATTAAGCTTCCTTAAGGGCCGGTTCACACTGCAGCGGGGCGGAGCGGCGCGACTTCGCGGCCCGTTCACATCTAGGCGAATTGTCAGGCGACTTGAGTCGCCTGACAATTCGCCTCAATGCTGTGCAAATGGGACCGTTCTAATAGGAGCGAATCGCTTCGCTCCGCATTAGAAAAATGGTCCCTGCACTATTTTTAGGGCGATCTCAGGCGGCTTGCATTGACTTCTATGATAGACGTCTCCTAGCAAGCCGCTTTGAGATCGCCTGGAGCGCCGCACCGCGCCGCTCCGCCTCGCTACAGTGTGAACCGGCCCTGAAGAGGAAGAGGAAGTAAACCCTGATGTGCTACGTTGTTCAGGTGAGTCTGGTAAACTGCTGCATCTGGTGTGAGGATCTCAGATCTGTTGTCTGGGATCTGATTGCACTTTATTATGGTTGGTAAGGTTAGACATGTCTTACCATCCATAGATTCTATTTGCAGGCTGTCAGCCCTTCTCCCACGCTGTCTCCACTGTACCTGCACAGGTCCTAAGGGAGTAAGGACTGCTGGGGCCCTTAATGTTTAGAACATCATAAAACACAGATCTAGCTAGTGAGTTATTACTCTGATCATCCAAGATGGTATAGAGCACAGGTGTCAAACTGGTGGCCCTCCAGCTGTTGGGGAACTACAAGTTCCATGAGGCACTGCAAAGCTGACAGTTACAAGCATGACTCCCACAGGCAGAGGCATGATGGGACTTGTAGTTTCGCAGCAGCTGGAGGACCGCCAGTTTGACACCCCTGGTATAGAGCTTGACTGCTTTGTCTCTGTGTCCTTTTCAGTAATCTCTTACTAGACAGATTTTGCAGCGGGATCTGCCACCTGTAATTCTTTTGCAGACTGCACTGTGAAGTGATTGCTATTGCGTCTGTTCTAGGGTCCTTGGCCTCCCCGCCATGCTCATTGTCATTGTATGGGCAAGCGGGAAGGTTCTTGGAGCTGGTCCTGGGTGCAGAGCTGTGTTGGATCTATGCTGCCACACTCTGCACACTTAACACTGTGGGAAGAAATGTTAGTTTTGTGCACTGCTACTGGAGCCCTGTGTTGATTAGGGCCAGAAGGAGTGACATAAGACACTGGAAAAGTTCCTGCTTGTATGTCTACAAAGTCCACAAACTCTCTAAAAGGTGGGAAAATTACATTGTGTTTTCATTTGTAGTTACAGCTAGAGTTGAGCGAACACCTGGAAGTTCGGGTTCTGCTGGTCCGTCCAAACTTCGGGACAAAGTCCGGGTCCGGGTCCGGACGGAACCCGAACGATCGCATGGACAACGAACCCCATTGAAATCAATGGGGACCCGAACTTTTAGGCACAAAAATGGCTGTAGCAAAGTCCTGGAAAGCCCCAGAGGGCTGCAAAAGGAAGTAAAATGGGGGTAAGGGTAGGGCAAGTGCCCTACAAAAAAATGGGGACAGGGAAATAACTTTAAATATTTTTAAAAAAATAAAAACTTAAAAAATGCAAAAATGGAGGTGAATGTGGATCATCTTCAAACTGTGTCTGAAAAGTATTAATTAACGGTAGAAGCCATATAACTGTTCTAAAATCATCTTCAAACTAGGGCAAGTGCCCTACAAAAAATGGGGAGAGGGAA
>BLSH010289649.1:357104-377894 GCA_018402905.1 Glandirana rugosa
ATCGCAATCGGCGTTTATTGATTGGTTTGCGCAAAAGTGGTCGCGTTTACGGATGATGAGAATTCATTTTTGGGGTTTTTATTTTTTTTTCATTTTTTACTAATAATGGCGTCGATCTGCGATTTTTAGCGGTACTGCGATATTTCAGCGGACATGTCGGACCATTTTGACACTTTTTTGGGACCATTGGCATTTATACAGCGATCAGTGCTATAAAAATGCACTGATTACTGTGTAAATGCCATTGGCAGTGAAGGGGTTAACCTGCAGGGGGTGCTCTAAGGGTTAACTATGTTCCCTGGGCGTGTTCTAACTGTATGGGGACTGCCCTAACAGGGGAAGGGAAGTGGTCACAGCCTTCACGTACAGGAAGGCTGTGATCACAGCCCTTCCCCCTCACACAGAGCGGAGGTCCGTGTTTACATACACGGACCTCCGCTCCTTCGCTCCGGGGGGGCCATCGCGGGTAGCCGGCGGCAATCGAAGCCACCGCACCCGCTCCCTGGCCCTCCCCGCACACAGTGAGCGCGCGGGCTCGCCTGCGGCGGCGCGCGCTCACTAAATTCGTTCCCGCAGCCGCCGTCGTATGACGGCGATTTGCGGGAACGAGACACTTTGCCGCCGTCAGATGCCGATCGGCGGTCGGCAAGTGGTTAAATGTATTAGAACAAGCCAGGTGAAATGTTAAGCTCACTGAGGGGTCTTGCTGTAGATACTAAAATGGTGGTTGAATCACTTCCTCTAGAGAATTCTCCCAGAATGCACTGGTTCCTAACAACTTTATTAACACATTCTAAAGAATACAATATGACTATGCAAAACAGCAAAGCTATACCAGAAAAGGAACAGTAGGTGGTGCCTGCACTCTGCATATAACTATCTTGGTGTAAATCTAGAAAACCAACATATTATTTTAAGCACATAAACATAAGTAAACTGAATATAAGCCCAATGGACAGAACAGGAATCCCCCCGAAAAACACACACATATAGGACAGGTGATATTCGTAGGCTATTTAGGACCAGTCTCTTGAAGGTTGCTGGCCCTTTGAGAACAGCCAGTCTGATCTATAGTCCTGAGGGGTCTACTGCAGCTGGTAAGTGAGTTTTTCAGCTTTTGGTGGAGGCACTGATGCACAAGATCACTTTAAAGCGGAGTTCCACCCACTTTAAGAGAAGGTGACCCCCTGACATGCCACAATTGGCATGTTATTTTTTTGGGCTGGGACCGGGGCCTTGTTTTCACAGGGTCCCAGGTCCACTTCCTCTCCTGGCGCCGCAGAGCGGGAATGAAGTTTCCTTCCCCCCCTCCTACCGGGCGGTCCTCTGCGACACGTCACAGGTCCCAGAAGATACGCCGGGCATTCACAGCGCACAGCGCGACTCGCGCATGCGCAGTGCGTGCCCGACTTTGATGCTGCAGGAGGCTGCATCGCTGGAGCCTGGGACAGGTGAGTGTCCTATTATTAACAGTCAGCAGCTTCACCTAATAGGGTGGAACTCCGCTTTAAGGTGGTAAATGGTGAAGATCGTTACCAGGAGTATTTAAGATCCACTATTATTACACTTCTGGACTTTGTTGATATATAATCACTCTGGTTTTGATCAATTATATTTAGTTTTTTCACATTTTCTACTATTCAGCACGATTCTGTATATCTTTATATGTTTTTAAACTGTGTCTGTATCCCACAAGAGAACAGCTGCTTAATTTATGTGTTCAGGAGGTTATATAACAGCACTTTTTTTTTCACTTCTTTACTGATCTATAGCCCTGTAAGAGCAGTCACAGTCTTACTTGAATTGTAGTGAATCTCTCTTTAATTAATCTGGCCCTTGACCCTTTGATAGCAGTCAAAGATACCTTGATTTGTGGCCAATGATTTCTCTTACAATGTCCAGCAGGAGCTTCTACCCAGCTCCTCTGTGACACTCTTCTGCAAGAAGATTCCTTAACCACTTCAATACCAGGCACTTACCCCCCTACTGGCCCAGACCAATTTTCAGCTTTCAGTGCTGTCGTTGTACCCAAACAACATTTTTATAATTTTATTACCATAAACAGAGCTTTCTTTTGGTGGCATTTGATTACCTCCGGGGTTTTTGTTTTTTGCGCTACAAATAAAAAAAGGCAGAAAATTTTGAAAAAAGTTTTTCTCTGTTTCTGTCACAAAACTTTGTAAATACGCACTGATGAGGCTACACTGATGGGCACTGATGAGGCAGTACTGATTGGCACTGATAAGGCGGCACTGATGAGGTGGTACGGACGGGCACTGATAATGAGGCACGTATATGCAGCACTGATGGGCACTGATAGACGGCACCATTAAGCAGCCCTGATGGACACTGATAGGTGGCACTGATATGCAGCACTGACGCGCACTGATAAGCGGCACTGATGGGCACTCATAGACAGCACTGATGGGCACTCATAGTGGGCACTGATGGGCACTGATTGGTGGCACTGATAGGTGGAACTGATAAGTGGCACTGGCGGGCACTGGTAGGTGGCACTGGTGGGCACTGATAGGCAGCACTGATTCCCTGGTGGTCTAGGGTGGCATCTGTAATTGGCACTGAGTGCTATCCATGCTGGGCATTGTGCCCCTTACCTGGTGGTCTATGGTGGGCTCCATAATGGTGTCCCAGGTGGTCCTGATCGGCTCCCTGCTGGTCCTAGTGGGCTCCCTGCTGGTCCCTGGGCAGGTGCTCCCTGGTGGTCTCTGGGCAGGCTCCCTGGTGCTCTAGGGTGGCGATCCAACAGGGGGCCGCACTGATAAACAATCAGCACATACCCCCCCCTCTCAAGAGAGCAGCCAATCGGCTCTCCACTACTCGCGTCTGCAGACGCGAGTAAAGGAAAAGTCGATACACAGCTCTTCCTATTTACATTGTGATCAGCCATGATTGGTCACAGCTGATCACGTGATAAAGAGCTTCCGATGGATTTTTACCGAGATCGGTAATGCAGTGGATCAGACTGACCCACCACACAACCGATCGTCGCGATGCGGGTTATCCTGACGACGATATATGACGCCCAGTCAGGATAACGGAACACCTGCCCTGACGTCATTTGTCTATACGCCGGGTGGGAAGTTTTTAAAGATGCCCCTTCCAGGCAGACACCCTTTAACCAGTGTTGTCATCCTACCAGATTGAAATTTACTGACACAACACCAAAAATTTACCGGCACAGCCACGTTTTTACTGGCATTTCCAAAAGTTACAAAATACAGTTTTAAGAGCAAATGTCAGTATTTATGCTACAAACAAGTACAATATGCAATTAGCAATGCAATTTAAAGAATATACTAAGGCAAAAAACACATTTCTTATTTTATTTCCGATATAGTAAGTAGCTCAGGGACAGGAATCAGGAGGGCAAGAAATTAGAATGGGCAGGCACACACATGATATAGACTCTCCCAGTGACAGCAGTGTGCAGCAGCACAGATCACCAACATGACACGTTCTCTCCTGAGACACAGTGACAGTCTCTCTTCACTCCAGGTGGTCCATTCAGCCCACTCCAGTTCAAACAGCACTGACAGTCCCATTCCCGGCTTACCTTGCTCCTGTCCTCCAGAACCCCATACGAGGCTCCGGCTTCTCCCCCGTGACACCACATGACACGTTCAGGCACCACCTCCGCCAGACCTGCCCCTTACCAGTGCCACCCAGACACATTGTAACAGGCACTCGGATGGTCTTGTCTAGCTTCGGACTGGAACTGCACAAGCAGTCACAGCCATATTATTTGCTGGCAACCTTTTCTTGTCACTGGCATTTACTGGCAGAAGAAAAGTGCACGTGTTTTACTGGCTGCCATTAAAAATACTAACGGTTGGCAACATTGCCTTTAGCCCAGCTCCAAACAAATATAAACTCCAGGCAACCAAAGTTCGATCTATAGTATAACAGTATAGTATAATTTTAAAAAGCTTTGAAGTGTAGAAAGAAGAATTTTGTAGTTGTACCTTGTAGTTCGATAAGGCCCATGTGACAGAAGAGATTCTGTTGCTAGTGACAACTTGACAGGGAATACACGTGACCAGAACAATGAAATGTCACTCCCCTTCCAGTGTTTCACCCAGTGAGGGAGCCCTCTATAACGATCTTGTTACTGGTGATCTGTTGACAATGAAGGGATAACATTCACCTTAGGCAAGGCCAAGATTCCTAAATTCAAACCTCTAGGTTCTTGCACTACCTGTAAGCATCTTTTTTTTTATTTGTGACAACTTTTAATTGTCCTGGGTTAGTGACTAAGACAATTTAACCACTTGCCGACCGCCAACCGCAGGTTGACGGCGGCAAAGTGGCTCGTTATCGCAAATCGCCGTCATACGACGGCGGCTGCGATAACGCGCACTGTGATCGCGTGCACGCCGCCGGAGGCGCGCCCGCACGCTCACTGTGTTCGGGGAGGGCCAGGGAGCGGGTGCGGCGGCTTCGATTGCCGCCGGCTACCCGCGATGGCCCCCCGGAGCGAAAGAACGGAGGTCCGTGTAAGTAAACACGGACCTCCGTTCTGTGAAGGGGGAAGGGCTGTGATCACAGCCTTCCTGTATACGAAGGCTGTGACCACTTCCCTTCCCCAGCTAGGGCAGTCCCCATACAGTTAGAACACGCCCAGGGAACATAGTGAACCCTTAGAGCGCCCCCTGCAGGTTAACCCCTTCACTGCCAATGGCATTTACACAGTAATCAGTGCATTTTTATAGCACTGATCGCTGTATAAATGTCATTGGTCCCAAAAAAGTGTCAAAATAGTCCGACATGTTCGCTGAAATATCGCAGTACCGCTAAAAATCGCAGATCGCCGCCATTACTAGTAAAAAATAAAAAAAAAATAAAAACCCCAAAAATGAATTCTCATCACCCGTAAACGCGACCACTTTTGCGCAAACCAATCAATAAACGCCGATTGCAATTTTTTTATCGCAAATATGAGGAAGAATGTAAATCGGCCAAAAACGGTGAAAAAAAATGTTTTTTTATATTTTTTTTTGGATTTGTATTTTAGCAAAAAGTAAGAAATTTGGGTTTTTTTGCAAAATTGTCGCTCTTCTTTTGTTTATAGCGGTGATCAGAAATGACGCAGAGGGGATCAAATACCACCAAAAGAAAGCTCTATTTGTGAGAAAAAAAGGACGCAAATTTCGTTTGGGTACAACGTCGCACGACCGCGCAATTTTCAGTTAAAGCGGCGCAGTGCCGAATCGCAAAAAGGGCTCCGGTCCTAAAGCTGGAAATCCTTCCGGGGCTGAAGTGGTTAAAGTATATTGAAATCTATTACTTTTTTACATTTTGAATAGAGTAGGGAATGATTAAAAACCCTATTAAAAATCCTTATTGGGGCAATTTCCCATCACTTCTTATCTTAGAGACCCAAAAAAAGGTGAGAAGAAATCTTTCCAAAGTGAGGAAAATGCCCTTCAGGACAGTTGTCACCAAAACAGGTGTCCCCATGGAAAAATTTGCCTTTATTCCCGTTGTGGTGACAGCTCCAATTTTTGGATTTTCCTTCACCTTCAGTTCTGCTGACATTGGCCACATGACAAACAGGGAGAGTAAATCTCTCTAACAGGAACAGCGTAAAAACCTGAAAAAGGTTCTTTTTTTTTTTTTTTTTTAAGCCTTTGGTGCGGTGAGTAAAAATAAAACAAAGTAAACCAAAAATGTGCATGTGAATACACATACAAATCAGTGCACTAGGGAGTGTCATGGTCCCCTCCCCAAGAGGGGAACCCCTTGGGCACAATACTTCTGATGGGGGCAAGGCACACTCATGTCCACTCATGATCAGCCAGAACCTACCAACGAGTATTGGAAAGGAACCTGATGGCCACACATCCTCCACCTAGACTTCAGGGTAGGACCTACAGTCCTGAGTAAAAGGTGCCGAAAGAGTTCTAATATTTTCAAACTCATCCAAAAGAAAAGGAAAATGTTGAGGCTTTAGCTAGAGACAGTCAAGCCCTAGCATGTCCAGTCTCCAGAGAGAGTCTAGCAATGGCAGCCCACATGTCCTCTAGACGTGAAATGCTAATGTGTGACAGGAATGTAACTTTAAAATTAAAATCAAAACAGATCCACTTGCCCTTTAAGTGCCATTTTTGAGGTTTGAAGCTTCCAGTGACAGACACATTTTCCTGTCTTTTGTAGCTTGCATGTAGGAGAATTCAGGCTTTGTAGTTTTAATACAAAAGGCCTATTTTATGCAACATTACTTCATTAGAATTCATGTCATCTAGAAACGTGCTGAAAATCGCATGCAGAGATGACAGTTTTGGAAGGCATCAGTTGTGAATTTAGCCACATTATCATATGAATGGGACAAGGGAATATTTTGCAGAATATGGATCTAAAAAACTCTCTTTCAACTCACAACTGAGGATTTTCTCATCTAGAGAATGCCTAAAGTTATCCAATATGTTCTTTGCTGCAGGACAGTGGAAACAAAACATAGTTAACAGTGAAGATGATAAAAAAACAGGAGAAGTCCATCCAATTCAACAGTGCCAAAAGAGAGACCATGGATACTAAGATATCTCCCTGAGATTGACAGAGGGGAAGATAACGCGATAGAGTGACAGTGCCTGGTGTGATTATTTTTCGATGCTGATAATGACACACGTAGCACTTTGCTTTTCCATTATTCTTCATACAGTTGTGAAGGATTGGTAAGTTTATCTCGGGTGATAATCAGCAGCTACAGCTGCTAGCGACGTCTGAGAGGAAGTCTTCCCTGACAGCAATAAAATAATGGCAGAGGTTCTAATCTCCCTAAGTGTATCCAAAACTAAAACTAGATGTAGCACCCCCCTAGTTAGGCTGCTAGAATGTTAGCCAAATGTAGTTCCTTTTGTAACCAGTGGAACAGTTGTTGATTGCTTTGGGCTGTTCTGTGTTTCAGAGGCTGCAGGTTTGATTATTTCCCCCTGCATTCTACACTAAAATCATAGTGGGCTGGAAAGTCAAATAAGCAGTTTTAATGTTTATAGGACTTCTCTGGGGAGGTGTGCCCAGTAGATGGCTGAAGAGCATGTACATAGTCTGAGGCCTGGAGCAGCCAGGTTCTTATCCTGTGGAAGGAGTCCCAGCCTGCTGGAGTTTGCTGCATGATAATCTAGGTCCCAGCTGTGGCATTGCTGGGAGCCAACTTCTAAAGATCCTTTTCTGGAGCTAATCAAGAGATTTCACCTAAAGATATGGTCTGGATAGCTCATTGAAGAGTGCCTGGTGGAAATTGGAAAGGGTCTGGCTGTCCTGTGGCATTGTGAGCATTAATCTCTCCCTCACTGAAGAGTATCCAATGGTTACTGGAAGGAGGCATCCAGTGATCCTGTCACATTGTGAGTACTCACCTGAGCTCAGGGTTCTAGTGACTGACTGTGCTGTTTCCGTTGGGTGGAAGAGCCAGTGGCAGTTCTGACTGGGATAGCTTTTTAAAGAGACTCATGGTTCTGCCATCCATACTTGTTCCTGAATAGAGACTGTTCAGGGAAGTGGAGTGTCCTCCTGCAAATATTCAGGAAATGTCAAGTGTAGCACTGCCCCCTTGAGGGCTGTTTAGTGTAGCTCTGCCCTCTTGATGGTCACAAGATATTTCAATACCCCTCTGGTTTCCCTGACTTTGTGAGTCTTCTGCCACCTCTGACACACTGGGTTTACTCATTGTGTTAGTTTCCCTTTAAGTAATAACACAGTAATGGAATACACCAGGTTGAGTTAAATCAGAAATGTTTACTCAGAGGATATATCAAATAAAGAACCTTGACCCAACAGGGTGTGATTAGGCACACAAAGTAGTTTCCACAACTGAACAAATGTCATACACCAATGAATAAAACTTAATGTCAATTATGATTCTGCAAAATCAACCAACATATACATATACATACTATATATATATATATATATATATATATATATATATATATATATATATATATATATATATATATATTCTGTGCATGACAATGGGGCACATGAGAGTAGGGGAATGACGCCTGCAAGTGTCAGACCACTCTCTACTGCTCACTCACATGAAAACAGAAAGTCAGTAGATTAACAAGTATAACAAAATGAACAGAAAATACAGTAATAGTCAACCTGCTCTGAGAGAGAGTTCTTTGGTGAATGCAGCTGTATAAGAAATTTCAGCAAAGAAATATATACACTCCCTAAGTGGGGGGATGAAGAGTAGTTGTAATCCAATGTTACTGGCTTGACAGTTCAAATGATCTTCAGCTAGCTTTCTGTAGATTAAATAATAAATACCATGTATATGCTGTTGTATACACACACGTTATGCTTTTGTATACACACACGTTTAGGACCGCTTGCACTTGGCTATAAGTGTCCGTTTTGTGAGTGTTTTTATTACTTATTTCTTATCAATAAATTATCAAATGGAGAGCTCTGAATTCTTTATTATTTTTTCATACATGTTGGAGTCCGTTTTCCCATGATATGGAGCTGGATTTCCTCTGAGCCGTCTTAGGTGGTTATGAGAAGCTGTTTGATCGGTCAGGGCCGGATCAGTGAGATCAGAGGCCAGTCTAGTCTTTGGTGGATGGGAGCTGTCACATTTTATCACCCGTGTGCCCCTACCTGCACTTACTTCACAGAGGAATGTTTTATATTGATGGACTTTCCTATGCACTACATTGATGAATAATTTTATGCATATTTTTTTTATTCTAGCGCTGTACTTTTATCATGTTTTTTTTTTTTATTCAAGGTTTTTTGAATGTTCCTTGAGTGTATAGCTGCTTATCTGTCTTTTTAGGCTTTGTTTGCGCTGAATATTTCCATATTTCCATGTTTTAATACCAAGTATTGGCTGATAGAAAAATGCTAATCCAAGGAATTATAGTATATTAAGATATGGCACTCTTTCTGCAGAAGGACAATAAAAGCTTAACAGTGATCACCGACTTGCAAGTTAAATCTGTGGAACTACAAGTAGCAACAACTAATGGAAAGCATAGATGTCTGTGTAGTGTCTGTCAGGATGGGTTTTCACCCGCTCACCACACAGGAACAGAAGACGTAGATGCTGTATACACTGGTGATGATGGTGATGATGGTGATCTCTTCAATCTCTGGCTCTTAGAATGATTCCCAGCCTCCACTGCCTCTCACCATGGCTCTTCCAGATCCGTCGCTCCATGTGGGGTGTATGAAGCAGGAACAGGCCCAGATTGTTGTAGGGCAGGATACTCAAGCTGTTCGCTGGCATCCCTCTGGGTATCTGAATTGAAGAGTCTGTCAAAGCAGACTGTGACCTCGCCACTTCCAGTAACAGATTCCCTACATACAGAGCCACGCCGATCCAAAGAAACCATGCCAGGCCTAAAGCCTCTGTTCTTATAGTCTCTGTCACGAGGCACCTCTTCTCCCAGAAACCTCCTTTTCCCCTTTGCCTGTTGGTAGGTGTAGTTTCTTCCAGGTACAGCCAGGGGGCAAATCCTTGCAAATAGACTACATCGCCCAGAATGCATCGCTCTCTTGTCATTAACAGAGTCACAAGTCAGCCAAACTGGAACACTTGAGAAAACAATTGCATTGTATTTAATAGCAGAAAGCGTCTTCTAGTCCCGGTAATGTGAATACCCAGCTGCTGGCTACATTTTCCCCCCACTTAAAGTCTTTGGTCACCAAAGATGTAGGGATTCTCAACTACCGCTAAAGAAAGAAATATGTTTAGTCAATCTTAATCAGTATTTAGTTCAACAGATATTGACAAACATCTGGATTCTGCTTGAACCACTTATATACATTCTCGGTTAACTTATAGTCAGTTTTCTGACAGGCCAGGGCAATAGCCGTGTCCCACCCAATAGTGTCAGAGGCCACCTTGAGGTCACCTTTTGCTCAATTGATAGCAACAGAGTCAGGTATAGAATCTGACCTTTGAATAGTGGGGATCAATCTGTCAGAGTTCTCCCCCACTGTGTCATAAGTAAGTCTACTAGGGGGGAGTATGTTTCTTCTTAATCAGACAGAAGAACTTGATTCCGGTTTTGATACAATACTTCTTTCACAACCATCTGAGAAGGTAGAGTCCCTTTCAAGATTCACTTCAGTAATAGAGTTTCTTTCTGGACTTGATACAGGAATAACCCCCTTCTCTGGGCTGGCTGAAGAAGTAATTTGCTTCTCGGGACTTGTTATATGAGTAAGGTTCCTTCCAGGACTTGTTATAGGAGTAGGATTCTTTCCAGGGCTTGTTACAGGAGTAGGATTATTTCCAGGGCTTTTCACAGGAGTAGGATTCTTTCCAGGGCTTGTAAAAAGAGTCAAATCTTGAGGCTCTATCAACACAGCTGGATTTGGGATAGAAGGCTCAGGCTGGAGAAGGGTAGGACCAGTCTTATAAATAATATCAGAGTATATTCCTTTTCTCTCGTTCTCTCTTTCTTTTAACAATGATGTCTCTTTTTCAGGGCCTCTGACAGGTCCCAACACAGGGAGGCATTCATCATTGAGACTAATTAGGTCCCCTTGTTCAAAGCTGGGTACTGGCCGAGTATTTCCACTTGAAGAAGCATCTTTCCTCCTAGTTGATGGGGGAGCATCCCTCTTCTGACCAGAGGAGCTTTGTGGTTTCCTCACTTCTCTCATTGGTGTCTGTCTCCTGAACCATGGCCTGACTTTTGTCTCAGGGATAATAACTGGGACCCACAACCAAGGGGGTACTATCTCTTCATCCTCACTGTGGCATAACAGGCCGAGCAGTAAGTTTCTGGCGAGACTGAGTTCTAGGGGGACTTGGATCCAGAGGATGTGCAGGAGAGCAAAGAGGCACCCGAACTGCATCTGACAAAGGGAGCAGACGATCACAATGCCACATCTTGAGGGGTCCTGACTTTGCTTCTCGCTTAATCTGGTACACTGGAAATTGTGGAAGCTGTTTACAGATAATATAAGGTTGAGGCCAGCGATCACCCAATTTGTGCTTGCCCGGTACACGTAAGTTCAACACCATTCTATCCCTTGGTTGGAGATCATGCACCTTCTTTTTGTTCCTCAATTCTCTGGTAGTGGCATGCTGCATAGCCTTCACATAAGCTTGTTTTAGGTTCTTCCACAACCGATCCACATAACCCTTGCGGGAAGTCAAAGAGGTATCGTCAGCAGATGTCCCAAAACCCAGATCAATTGGAAGTCTATCTTCTCTTCCGAACGCAAGGCTATTTGATGAGTATCCAGTTGCAGCACTTATGGTACTATTATAAGCGTGTACCATAGTAGCGATATGGTTTCC
Organism: Glandirana rugosa; assembly: GCA_018402905.1. NCBI lineage: Eukaryota > Metazoa > Chordata > Amphibia > Anura > Ranidae > Glandirana > Glandirana rugosa. The sequence goes on from BLSH010289649.1 coordinate 368,389, forward strand.
CCAGTGTTGTTTCTTTTTAGTGGGTAAGGTCCCCAACATATTCAGGAAAGTCCTGTTAAATCTTTCAGGCTGAGGATTCCCTTGGGGACTTGAGTGAGCAATTTGACTGGGGATTCCTCAGGAGCAGGCAAAACCACTGGGGCTTTAGTATTCTCCCCCAACTCTGACTCTTCTTCACTGTCCACTTCAGAAACCCGTTGCTCTATTTGTACTGGCTGAGCAGACACTTTCCCAGTCTTTGGGGTGGTATTAAACCCTTCTCATGATCCTTGATTCTTTTCATCCAACAGAGCTTCTTCCTCCCTAACCAATGTCATCAATTCAGGGTAGGCTGGCACCGTCTGCGCACCTTTCAGTAGCAGACGAAGCCCAGTTGGGTGGTTGGGTCTTGCGCCTTGCTGAATTCTCTCCAGCCTGACTTTATCAGCTTTTGTTGGGTGGATCCCTTTTTAGTCCATGGCTACACAGTCAGTCTTTCTTCTCTTTAGACTCTGAATAACATATGCGGCAGGACTTCTCAAGCCATCACTTGTTCTCTGTCTTTTCACTGCCACCGGAACATTCCAGGCTTCTACAGCTTGAATAGCTTGATCCATCCAACTTTAAAATTCTTCCTCAGCTTCTGGGGTTGGAGTGTGACCCGAGAATAACAGTAGTTTCCTGTAACCCTGATTGGCTGTAATACTGTTGTTCTTGATCAAGCTCTCTACCAGCCGGCTCATATCCATATAGAAAGAAGCTGGAGGCATTCCTTTGTTAGTGTCAGGGCTGGGCTCAGCCCTCTCTTCTCAGAGCAAGCTGCTCATCTAAGGGTTAATTGCCAGTCTCAGCTTTCACTCTGTCTCACCTGATGTCCATATCCTGCGCTTTAGCCAGCTCTCCTAGCTATATAAACTGCCTGGATCAGATCTCAGATGCCTTTGCTTGGTCAACAGCTCTGGAGAAATCTCTGCTGTGTGTTCCTGTGAAAGACTTTGTCTGTTTGACCTTCCCTTCTGGTTCCTGGATTCAAGACCCTGCTCGGTTGACTCTCCTCCTGGCTCCTGACCCTGCATTCCATTTGTTTGACTTTGCTGATCTCTGGACTCCTATTTCACTGGCTTGCTCTGACTATCCGTTCCGGTTACCAAACCCTGGCTATGTTTTGACCACATTTACTCTGTTTAGAACATTTTACATTTTTTATTAAAAAGTGTGATTTACATCACTTCTGTCTTTGTCTGATTCATGGTTCCTGACAGTAGCAGAGGCCATGAATTCAGAAGATGCAGTCAGTCCACTTGCTGGCAATATTTTTTCCAGATTGGATGAGCAGGATGAATGCATGGATCAGTTTGCCATAGCGTTACAGATGCTCCTGAATTGCATTGCTCATCTGGTTCCTCCCATGGTGGCTGTTCCGGCACAACCTGTGTTGCAGGCCATTTCCGCTGATGCTCAAGTCTCTGTGCAGACACCCACCTCAAATATTACCTCTACAAGGGGTATGTCTGGTTCCGCTCCACATCCCCAGCTATTTGGGGGCAATCCAGTTCAATTCAGAGGGTTTCTCAACCAGGTTGGGATATACTTTGAGATGCTGCCCCAGGCGTTCCCCATGAAGAGAAGCAAAGTAGGCTTTGTAATTTCTTTGCTTTCTGACAGAGTCTTGGCCTGGGCAAACCCTCCATGGGAAACGCAAAAACCCTTTGTCCAGACTTACCCAGAGTTTGCAGACTACTTTAAAACAGTATTTGATGTTCCTGCACGCTCCACTACTGCCGCCAAAAGCCTCATGTCCATCAAGCAGGGTACGAGAACAGTTGCCGATTACGCCATTGAATTCTGTACTCTGGCTGCAGAGGTTTCTTGGAATAATGGGGCTCTCGTGGCTGCTTTTCTCCTGGTCTCTCGGACAACATCAAAGATGAGATAGCAGCCTGAGACATACCCACTGAGCTGGAGAGGTTGATCACCTTTGCCATTCTCATTGACTTCAGATTCAGAGAGAGACCTTCCTTTAAGGAGTGCTTGCGGAGGCCTCCTGTAAGTTTGGCTCCAAGCTTTGTAGTTCTAACCGTGCCTCCCTCACCTCCCATACCTCCTGGTTCCAAGCCTGTCAGTGAAGTAGATAGGAGAACATGTGACAGCGCACTGTGAACCGTGAGAGTGGTCAGAAGTGGTTAAGGATAAAGGTGTGTGCAATTAAAATTATCATATAAGGAACAGCAAATAAAATGGCGAATATAAAAATGGCAAATTAAAACAGCATATTAAAACATAATATCAGAAAACAGCATATGATTAACAGGTAATGTCAATGTGAAATGCATTGCTAAGCAATGATATGCATATAATGTCCTTGGTAAGCGCAACAGGAGTCTGTGCTCAAAGGGCTGCACCTATTGGAAGTGAACTGAACTTCTGTGGTAGAAAGGAAAGAAGAAACAGGCGCACCTGTTTCTTCTTTCCTGTCAGTGAAGTAGAACCCATGCAGTTGGGTTTCACACGTCTCTCTGCGGATGAGAGTGCCTTTAGGTGGAGGGAGAGATTGTGTCTTTATTGTGGCCAGGCAGGTCACTTTTTGAAGTCTTATCCTACCCTACCATATCCTACGCTTGCACCTGAGGTCCTGTAGGTGGCGGACTATAGGTGGTGTTGTTATGTCCCCATCTGTAAGGATAAGCCCCTGGTTCCGGTTACCGTTTGTTGGTCCGAGTCGTCCATCGGGATACAGGCTCTAATCGACTCTGGGGCTGCAGGCCTGTTCGTAGATAGTGCCTTTGTGTCTAAGCACTCGATTCCGCTGCAGCTTCGGGCCACTCCACTCGCTATTGGGGCTATTGATGGGAGTCCTCTACAGCCTGCCCAGGTGACTTATGAGACTGCTCCATTGACCATGGCTGTAGGGGCTCTTCATCATGAGATAATCCAATTCCAAGTCATTTCCTCTCCTCATTTTCCGGTGGTTATTGGTTATCCTTGGTTACAGAGGCACAACCCCTCTTTTGATTGACTTTGTGCTAGGGTTCATTCCTGGTCGCCACAATGCTGTAAGATATATTTTCAGAAAGTGGCTAAGGTCTTGTGTACCTCTTTACTCTCCCCCCTGCCGGAGGAATGCTGCAAATTTAGCAAGGTCTTTGATAAAGGTCAAGCTGGTAGTTTGCCTCCACACCAGTCGTATGATTGTGCAATTGACCTTCAACCTGGTGCCATACCCCCTCATGGCCGGGTTTACACTTTGTCTGTCTCAGAGGATAAAGCCATAGAGGAGTATGTTGCAGATGCACTTTCTCGAGGGTTCATCCACAAATCCTCATATCCTACTGGGGTTGGCTTCTTCTTTGTGAAAAAGAAGAGTGGCGAAATTTGACCTTGTATCGATTATAGGGGTCTTAATCGCTTCAAGAGTAAGAATGCATATCCGATTCTGTTGATTACAGAGTTATTTTACCGCCTCAAGGGAGCAACGGTTTTCACAAAGCTTGATCTGAGAGGGGCATACAATCTTGTGAGGATCAAGGAGGGCGATGAGTGGAAAATTGCGTTTAATACCAGGACAGGCCATCACGAATACCTCGTAATGCCGTTTGGTGTTTGCAACACTCCGGCAGTTTTTCAGGAGTTCATCAACGATGTTCTTAGAGATTTTCTGCAGCAATGTGTGGTGGTTTATCCGGACGATATCCTCATATATTCCAAGTCCCTAGAGCAGCCTTTCTCAACCTTTTCAACACAGAGGAACCCTTGAAATAATTCTCCGGTCTCCGGGAACCCCTGCTAAAAATCTACAACTCATGGTACATTAATGTGATGGTCAATAGGAAGAATGCTCCTTACACTTGTGGTCATTGGGAAGCATTACCCCCTTACAGATAGCTAAAAAAAACAATGATGTCATTGGGAATTTATCTGAGAGGTAGAAATTGACCATTGCTCAAGGAACCCCTAGCAACCTCTGGAGGAACCCTAGGGTTCCACAGAACCCTGGTTGATAAACCCTGCCCTAGAGAGCTACCACACAGATGTCTGCCATGTGCTTTGGAGGCTGAGAGATAATAACCTGTGTTGTAAATTGGAGAAGTGCGAGTTCCATCGTAAACAGGTTAAATTCCTGGGTTATGTCATTTCCTCTGCTGGTTTTTTGATGGACCCAGAGAAGCTATCAGCATGTCTACAGTGGCCGGTCCTGCTCTAGGATTTGTGTCCCAAATGTGTATCCCTGGATACACGCTTGGGACACAAATCCTAGAGCAGGACCGGCCGACCGTCTTCTCTACTCCAACACATATGAGGATTTCTTTCATTCACAGGGGCACCTGTGTCTTGATCTGTTTTCAACCAGCCAATGTTTGATGCTGTCTATTGTGGTCTCCTTCTTTAGGCTGCATATCTATTCGGGACAATGTCCATTTGTTTTATACAACCTCTGCTGCATTTGTGGATAAGACTCCATAACCAGGGCCGTCTGGTACCAAGTGGAATTACTTCCCCCCCCTTTTTTTTTTCTCTCTCCTTCCCATACCATCACTGTAAGTGGACATCTCAATACAGCTTGCGGAACAAGGGATCATCTGAGGTAGCTATAAGTGAAACACGTATCGATCCCCACACACTGACACTGACCTATCCGGTGGGTGGGCCTACCTAGACTCCAGGACATCACTTCATCTTCATCCTGGATAACATTTGTGGGCCCTTCACAGGGCGGTCAATGCCTGATGTTCTTTTATTTTCCAATTTGGAATTGAGCTCAATTTTACACTCATGATTTGTATCCCCTCTTTCTTGAATATGACGATATACAATTTTAATGGACTCTAAATAAATATGTTTTTTAACTAATGCTATAGCTTGGTTGTCATCCTTTCTCATTTGGGTTCAAGTGGCAGCCTTAAAAGTCCGCTCTTTTTTCCTCTCCTTTTTTTTTTTTTTGCATATTGATTAGGATGTGGTGCCACATATTGCAGTGCATGTCTCAGATTCACGATATCACGCATCTGAGACTGGAGTTGGTGCCCTTCTGTCTCAACGTCTCACCTCCGAGAGCGCTATGCATCCTTGTGGCTACTTTTCCAAGAAGTTGTCTCCTATCGGAATGCAATTACGAGATTGGGGCAGAGTGTTGTTGGCGACCATTTTAGCCCTTAAAGAATGGAGGCATCTCCTCGAAGGTACCACTGTTCCGGTTCTCATTTTGACTGACCACAAGAATCTCACTTTCTTGTCTGAGGCTAAACGCCTCTCCCCCAGGAGGGCGCGATGGGCTCTGTTCTTGTCAAGCTTCAATTACATAGTCTCATTCTTACCTGGTACTAAGAATGTAAGGGCCAATGCATTGTCGCAACAGTTTTCCTCCACTTCCAAGATGGAGTCGGTTCCTATCCCTGTGATACCTCCTGATCGTATTCTGGCTATGGTTCATACCAGTCTCACTTCACCTTTGGGTGACTAGATCCTTGGTGCTCAGATCCATGCTCCTTCTGAGAAACCTTGTGACCGCTGCTTTGTCCCTGAGAGTCTCCGTACCGCTGTGCTCCAGACTTTCCATACTCCTAGGGAGGCTGGTCACCCAGGGAAGAATCAACTTATTTGGGCTATTTCCCAACAGTTCTGGTGGCCTAATCTCCGCGCTGATGTAGCCTCCTTCATAGCAGCTTGTTCCGTGTGTGCTCAGAAGAAAACACCACGGCATCTTCCAGTGGGTCTTCTACAACCCATACCCAATGGAGAGTGGCCACCCAATGGAGAGTGGTCACATTGTATTCCACTCAAGAAGTTGCCAACATCCATGGAACCGGCATCCATTTTTGCTCGGGAGTACTTTCGCTTACATGGGCTTCCCAAGATGATCGTCTCAGACAGGGGTAGCCAGTTTGTGTACAGGTTTTGGTGAGCCTTTTGTGCACAGTTGGGAATTCAGCTTTCCTTCTCTTCTGAGTATCAGTCCAATGGGGCTGCAGAATGAGCCAACCAGTCCTTGGAACAGTTTTTACGTTGCTATATTTCTGACCACATAACAACTGGTCTGACCTGTTACCTTGCTCAGAGTTTGCTCACAATAGTGCCGTCAATACCGCTTCTCGATTGTCTCAGTTTATGGCGAATTATGGTTTCCAACCAGCCATGTTGCCTGACTCCTTTGTTCCTCAGAGAATTCCAGCGTTGTAGGAGCATCTCCGTGGTCTTCACTTGGGTACAGGTTCGGGAGTCTTTGCGACGTGCCAATGATAGATACAGACGCCATGCTGACTGCAGACGCCTACCTGCACCCTCTTACCAAGTTGGGGAGAGGGTCTGGCTGTCTTCTCGTAACCTCCGACTGTGTGTTCCCTCTCTGAAGCTGGCACCACGGTTTATTGGGCCTTTCTGTATTCTTCGCAGGATCAACCCAGTGGCTTACGCTTTAGACCTGCCTTCTAATATGCAAATTTCTAATGTATTCCATGTCTCCTTGTTAAAACCTTTGGTATGCAACCGTTTCACCACCTCGGTACCACATCCTCATCCTGCTCAGGTTGAGAACCAAGAGGAGTTGAAATACAATCTATCATTGACTCCTGTAAGTTCCATGGGCGCTTACAGTACCTGGTTCATTGGAAAGGGTACGGTCCAGAGGAGCGTTCTTGGGTCTCATCCCCGGACATACATGCTCCTGTTCTCCTACGTGGTTTCCAAAGACGTTCTCCTCTCAAACCTGGTGGCCCCCCGAGGGTGGGGGGTCATTGAGGGGGGGTACTGTCAGGGCTGGGCTTAGCCCTCTCTTCTCAGAGCATTCTGCTCAGCTAAGGGTTAATTGCCAGTCTTAGCTTTCACTCTGTCTCACTTGATGTCCATATCCTGCTTGTTAGCCAGCTCCCCTAGCTATATAAGCTGCCTGGATTAGATCTCACACGCCTTCACCTGGTCAACATCTCTAGAGAAATCTCTGCTGGGTGTTCCTGTGAATGACTTTGCCTGTTTGACCTTCCCTTCTGGTTCCTGGATTCAAGACACTGCTCGACTGACTCTCCTCCTGGCATCTGACCCTTCATTCTGTTTGTTTGACTTCGCTGATCTCGGGACTCCTGTTGCACTGGCTTGCTCTGACTATCCTTTCTGGTTACCGAACCCTGGCTATGTTTTGACCATGTTTACTCTGTTTATAACAGTTTACTTTTATATTAAAAAGTGTGATTTTACTGCACTTCTGTCCTTGTCTGATTCATGGTCCCTGATAGTTAGTAGCATTGGCTTCTTCTTCTACATCAGTACTCACAGAACCACCCTGAGATTGCTCTTGATCGAGATTCCCTTCTGCTTGCAGAGGTATCATTTGAGCCTCTAAAGCTTCCGCTAAGTTCACAGTCTCTTTCCGAAATACAACAAAAACACTCTCTCGCCACTCAATTAGGGCGTAGGTGTAATCTTCCCCATATTCAGATTTCACATCCACAACATAGGACCCTTGCTCTGGGAAGGCTCTTCTCATCAGCTGACGTACTTCTCTCTCAGACCACCCAATTCCAGGCAGCTTAAACACACTGGCCAATTCCAAACGAAATCCTTCTTCGTGCACCCAACTGATAGCAGGAGTTCATCTTCCTCTTCTCTCTGGGTGGCTCCTTGGACTTGCTGGAGATTACCATGAGGGGTATCCCAGATGAGCCCCCAAATGTAGCGCTGTCCTCTTGAGGGTCACAAGATATTTTAATACTCCTTTGGTTTCCCTGACTTTGAGAGTTCTCTGCCACCTCTGACACACTGGGTTTACTCATTGTGTTAGTTTCCCTTTAAGTAATAACACAGTAATGCAATACAACAGGTTGAGTTAAATCAGAAATGTTTACTTAAATGACATATCAAATAAAGAACATTGACCCAACAAGGTGTGATTAGGCACACAAAGTAGTTTCCACAACTGAACACATGTCACACCCCAATGAATAATAGATAATGTCAATTATGATTCTGTAAACTCAACATACACATATACATATACAGTTGTGCTCATAAGCATACCCTGGCAGAATTTATGATTTCTTGGCCATTTTTCAGAAAATATGAATGATAACACAAAACATTTCTTTCACTTGTGGTTAGTGTTTGGCTGAAGCCATTTATTATCAATCAACTGTGTTTACTCTTTTTAAATGATAATGACAACAGAAACTGTTGTCCAAAATGACAATGATCCAAAACACAAGGCCAAGTTGACCTGTCATTGGTTACAGCAGAATAAAGTGAAGGTTCTGGAGTGGCCACCTCAGTCTCCTGACCTCAATATCATTGAGCCACTCTGGGGAGATCTCAAACGTGCAGTTCATGCAAGACAGCCCAAGAATTTCCTGCAACTGGGGGCTTTTTGGCAAGAAGAATGGGCAGCTTTACAATCTGAGAAGATAAAGAGCCTCATCCATAAATATCACAAAAGACTTCAAGCTGTCATTGAGGTTAAAGGGGGCAATGCACAGTATTAAGAACTGGGGTGTGTAAACTTTTGATCAGAGTCATTTGGGTAGTTTCTGTTGTCATTATGATATAAAAAGAGTAAACACAGTTGATTGATAATAAATGGCTTCAGCCAAACACTAACCATGAGTGAAAGAAAAGTTTTGTGTTTTCATTCATATTCTCTGAAAAATGGCCAAGAAATCATAAATTCTGCCAGGGTATGTATCGGTTGATGTTTGGAAGGGAGGCCCGTTTGCCTGTGGATCTAGCTTTCAGGACGTCTTTGGATCACACATCTCAGGCCTCCTACCTAGGATATGTTGACAGACTTCAAAATAATTTGAAGACTGCCTATGAGAAAGCTAAGGAAGTATCTACCGCCTGGGAACAAAGGGACAAAAAGAACTTCGACCTCAAAGTAAGGATTCAAGACCTACAGTGTCAGACCACTCTCTACTACTCGTTCACATGAAAACAGCAAGTCAGTAGATAATCAAGTATAACAACAGGAACAGTAAATACAGGAATATTCAACATGTCCTAAGAGGGAGTTATTTGGTGAATGCAGTTGTATGAGGAGTAGTTGTAATTAGAGTTGAGCGAACACCTGGAAGTTCGGGTTCTGCTGGTCCGTCCGAACTTCGGGACAAAGTCCGGGTCCGGGTCCGGACGGAACCCGAACGATCGCACGGACAACGAACCCCATTGAAATCAATGGGGACCCGAACTTTTAGGCACAAAAATGGCTGTAGGAAAGTCCTGGAAAGCCCCAGAGGGCTGCAAAAGGAAGTAAAATGGGGGTAAGGGTAGGGCAAGTGCCCTACAAAAAAATGGGGACAGGGAAATAACTGTAAATATTTTTAAAAAAATAAAAACATAAAAAAAGCAAAAATGGAGGTGAATGTGGATCATCTTCAAACTGTGTCTGAAAAGTATTAATTAACGGTAGAAGCCATATAACTGTTCTAAAATCATCTTCAAACTAGGGCAAGTGCCCTACAAATAAATGGGGATAGGGAAAATAAATTAAAATCAAGTAAAATAACGGGAAGGGGGGTGGATGTGGAGTAGGAGCCTAGAGGTTGACTAGG
>BLSH010289649.1:389926-404612 GCA_018402905.1 Glandirana rugosa
AATCCTAAACATCTTACTCAAGAATCAAGACGACAGAGAACATCAAGAATACATATAAGTGGTCTTAGAATAAAGTCAACACACGATTTACAACTTTCGTACTTCGAACACACCAAAAGGACTTTAAGTCTTATTACTTCATGAATAGTCATCGGTCGATGGTACGTACACAAGGTCACATCTGTAGACTACCACCGGTCGAAACGTCGCGAAAAAAAAAAAAAAATCCAGAAACTCAGGTCTTCTTAGTGGTCAACAGGTATACAAAAGGATGCAGGCCTCAGTGTGCAGCACTACTGCAGTATCCAACAGAGAACAGATATCGGCACTTATTATTTCTCTAAATAGGAACTTTAGTGTCAAAACTAATGAGTAAATGAATGAATGTGTTTGTTCAAGGCTCCTATTTGAAAACATATGGACAACTGGTGATTCTTCTGGACTCAAAGACCTAAAAAAAAAAAAAAAGCGCTGCAAAGCTGGCCACCATCAGATGTCTACACTGGAACACATGCATGGTAGCTGGCTACTGATAAGTACTTCATTATTCTGAATTTCAGGAAAACCACACAAGCTTCATGCTTTCAACATTTAGCACACAACTGAAATAAGATTCTGGTGAATATACATAAGAACTACAAGAGACAGCAGAACTAAGAACTCATTCTACAAATCCTAATCCAACCATTAAAATCTCTCATGATGTTTGAAATCAGGGGCATAGCTTGATATTATTGGGATATTTGTGGTCACCCTAGTAACATAGTTACATCGTTACACTACGACACTCACACTGCTGCTTCATTCTTTCACTGGCCTAACCTCCCAAGCCCTGATTTTTCCATGCTGATGATCACCTCTGCATGATCAAACTCTATTTTCTTTTTTACTCAAATGTATTCATTCGTTCCTGGTGGTTGCTCCATTTCCTCTTCTTTACTTTCCCTCTGTTCCACTAAATTTAACGGTACTTTATGCTTATGTCTTTATGGCATTCTATACTTGACCTATAATAGACACTTTTACACTATCCCTACACCTTTTCATTTTGCCCTATAAATCTTATGGAGCTTTGGGTGCATCTTTCACCAACTCGGTCAGCGTGGGCGGCCTGTCCTTCTGGCATTCTGGGGGTCTGCCGGGCCCTGGGACTCCCGCCCCCTCAGCTCCCAACAGGAGCGGGTGGGGTGTGGCCTCCACATGTCCCTACAGCCTATTTGTGGAGTTTTGAGTTTACATGTAAGTAGGGGAGTCTGGCCTCCCTTTGGCTGTCCTCCCCCTCCCCATCTCTCCCCCATTTATCTGGATGTGTACAAACACATTCCCCGTCAATGGGGACCATTACCAGATGCTATGAGTCTTACACAAATTTTAAATCCTTTATTTTATAGATATTGTATCCTGCATGCATCCTCTCCTGACGAGGTGGTATAATCCCCGAAACATGTAGAGCTTACACAGATGCATGCATACATGTTTTTAACTATCAAGGAATTAACGTGATGTAATCTTGGAGAGCAACAATTGTATGCGGAGTATTATTCGCTTATGTGTTTTCTTTTGCACAAATCTGTTATTGTGGTGTCTGTATATTTGTAACAACTTCTTGATCCATGTCATGTGGCTTACAACAATGCAATAAATCATTTTTGACCAGCACCTGGTCCTCTCCCTGTGCCTCATACAAAGTCCCACATATCCTTCTCTTTCTAGTTACATCGTTAGGTTGAAAAGAAGACACAAGATTAATGAGTTCAACAAATGCAAAAAAAAGAAGAAATAAATAAATAAAAATACTGTATATACAAAAACCTATTCCCAGAGTGTATCCAGTGGAAGACAATAAAACCTCATGAAGCAATATCCAATTTGCTCCAACGGAAGTAAAAAAAAAACCTGATCCCCTTAAGCAACTGGATAGTCCTATCAAAATATTCTGGCGTTACTACCTATAACTTTCACAAAAGATTTCCTATTCTATTTTTTTCTTGGCAGTGCATTATAAAACCTTTGTCAAAAACGTTAAACAATATCTAACGTCTTTATTATGTGGAAAGGCATGGGGGATATATAGTGGTATAGCTACTAATCAATACATTCCCCTGCCGTTTATAGTCTCTGTGGTAATGAATGAGTTCCTAAGTAAAGCAGCTTTGTAGTTCTTTCCCTGTTTGTATTATATGTGCTGTAGGTCTGCCTTGGAGCTCTGAAATCCTTTGCTAGATTTAATAAGAAAAGTTATTTTTTTCTAGTAAAAGACAGAGTGAGAGAGAGAGAGAGACTGACAGCTGCTGAATAAAGATGGCATCTACATAAAAAGACAAGGGTAGACTCATCACTTCAGATAAGACAGAATTTATTGTAGTTTTGTCTAAATTTCTTCTTTCTCGCAAACTTTTTCAAAAGTTTTCTTTTACTGTCAATCTTTTTATTGAGTTCACCATAAAGAAATAGGTACAATTGATAGGATGTCAGGTTGACATTAACAATAACACTAACTACCCCAAGCAGGGGAACAAATGTGTGCAAATTACATATTTTAATTTATTTTTTTTTTGTTTTTTTCAATATACTTTTTATAAATTTTTTAGAAAAGGATCAACATTACATAGTATAGCATGTATAAAAACAACAAACAAAACATACCAGCAGTTTAACAATACACACATGTATTACTCCTAGATTATAAACGCTGCACATATCTTCAGAGGCCCCCTAAAAAGCCTATAGCTCCAAGACCCTCCCTTTTCCCTCTCATCCCCCCCAAAAAAACAACATTTATTTGTGTATAAAAGGGGGTATATAGCCCAGCTGTGAAATTTTCCCACATCTGTTAATATTGTCTATTTTTTTATTTTAAGGATATATCTCTAGATAAATTTATAGTGGCTACTCATATTCACCTCAAACCTGTGTTGAAAAAAAATAAATAAAAAACAACATTAATTTGAGCATAAAAGGGGGCATGTAATCCCAATTGTGACACTTTCCCACACCTATTGTCAGTGTCTGTTCAAAAATATATCCCTACATTAATTTACACAATCTCTACTCCGTTCTCCTAAAACCTATGTCGAAAAAAAAAAGGGGGGGGGGGATTAGTCAAAATTAAGGAGAGCCTGAGAATTGACCCCATTACCCATATAGCTCCTAGAACTTGGGGACTGTTTAAACTCAATCCAGCTCTTTCATAAATCTAGTCTTATCCACTTCACTAAACCAGTCTGTTATTGTGTTTGTGGGGTTTCCTTTAATTTCCAATATTTCGGGATTACCACTTTTGCAGAGTTTAACAAAAATGGTATTATAGCTACTTTATATTTTTTCCTCGGTTCTCCCGTAGCATGGAACAGGGATCCTGCCTCACCTCCACCTTACTAATTTTCTTGATAAGGCTCAGTACCTCTTTCCAGTAAGCCTGGATTAAAGGACAGAACCACCGAATATGGGCATGTGTTCCCTCACCCCCCCACTGTCTCCAAGACAAAGATGGTATATCAGAGTTGATCTTATTCAATTTTGTTGGAATGTAATCCCATTTTACTAGCAATTTATAGTTCATTTCTTTTATCCTGTTATCTGTTGAAGTGGAATGAACATAATATATCACTTTATTTTTAATTGCTTCTGGTAAGGATTGATTCAGTTCCAGTTCCCAGCCCTCCAAGAGACATGTCGACCCAGGGTCCGATAATGAAATCAGCATCTTATATATATTGGAGATCCCGTGTCTATTTATTCCTTCCAGATCAACAAGTCTCTCCCAAGGGCTAGGTTCCTGAGTTGAGCCGAAGGGCTTTGGGAGACGCTCTATAAAATGCTGCAGTTGCCTATATCTCCATGCATCTCAAGATTGAGGGCCATATCTATTTCGGAACTCAGAGAGTGAACACAAGACATTTCTATCTAGGACATCCTTCAGTCTCAAGCTATTCGATAGAGTCCATTTTAAATATGTCTTGTTTTTCTTCCCCAGCAGAAAGTAATTTGAATCTGAGAGAGTCATTAACGGGCTATTGTACTGCCAGAGGGTGTTTTTATGTTGATTATCCCATATTCTCAAAGTCTCTACTGTAACTGCGGTCGGTTCCTTAATGAGACCTCTATATTGTCCCGGTAACCACATTTTTTGGCCCAGGGCAACTCCGCTTAAGCTATCCTCTAGCTGCACCCATTTTTTCTGGGAAGCACCATGGACCCAGTCTATTACTTTCCGCAACACTGCAGCCTCATGGTTCCTCCCAAAATCCAGAAGGGACAATCCTCCCAACATTTTTGGTCTAACCAATATCTTATAAGAATTCCGGGGATGTCTATGTTTCCAGATAAATCTATCTATCAATGCTCTCAAAGTCTTTTAGTAAGCTTTAGGGACATAGATCGCCAGAGCCTGGAAAATATACAGGGCTTTTGGTAGGGTCGTCATGTTAATCATGCTTAACCTGCCAAACAGACTGTCACTTGGATAGCCATTCAGGTCCTGTTTTAGCCTATTAAGCAATGGCAAATAATTATCCTGATAAAGCTCTGAAGCCAATACTGAAAGAAATATACCAAAATATTTTAAACCCCTACGTTTCCATATGAAGGGGTGCAGGGATCTAGGCTCCCTACACTCTGCCCCAGGAACAGATACATTCAGAAATTCGGTTTTCTCAATATTTACCTTCAGGTATGAGATTTCTCCATACCTTTCCAATTCTGATAGAATAATTGGGAGTGTCTTTAGGGGATTGGATACATAGAACATAATGTCATCTGCAAATGCAGATACCTTATGTTCCTGTCCAGTTATCACCAGACCTTCGATCTCCTGATTTGCCTGTATGGTTACTAGCAACGGTTCCAATGCTAATGCTTTTCAAAGAGAAGGGGTGAAAGAGGACACCCCTGACGTGTACCATTATATAGAGTGACGGGTTCAAAGCATGTCCCATTTACCCGAACTTGGGCCATAGGACTGGTACAGTATATAAGGCCTCTATCCACTTATGCATAAGTGGTCCCAGACCAAAAAATCTTAGTGTAGAGAGCATGTAATCCAAATCCAATCTATCAAAGGCCTTTTTTCTATCAATTGATAGAAAAAGTACTGATTTCTTCCCTTTTCTAGCTCCATGCAATAGAAGAATGGTTCTCAGAACATTGCCTCTCACTTCCCTACCAGGGACAAACCCCACTTGGTCCTTCTCTTTCCAATTGGGCATATGGGGTTTTAACCTCTTGGTCAAGATTCTGGCATAGATTTTAATATCCTCATTGATCAACTAAATCAGTCTATAACTAGAACATAATGTAGGATCTTTCCCCTCTTGCTGGCCACATACAGTACTGCATTGACAGGCAGTCACTGTAGAATGAATTATCTGAGTTTCCATTGTTTCCTATGGGGAAACATGCTTTGGTATATGAGTGATTTGGAGTACAAGCATACTCCTGGAACGGATTATGCTCATAATCCAAGGTTCCACTGTATACAGAAGTTGATAATATACTTAAAAAATGTTACCGATATCTCTTGTGGAATGTTTCATCTCCCCCTTCTTATCTTTTATTTTTGCTATATGGTTTACCCTCTTTCTGGGTATAATTAAATCTGCCAACATTTCCCCCGGTCTATTTCCTCTATCTTATTTTCTTTTAGCTGTTTCATTAAATACCTGTTTTGTCTCCTGTTCCATAAGGTCCCTCAATGCTTCCCTTTTTTCTGTTAATTTACCTATCACTTGGTCAACACCTACTCCCCTATGTAACTGCTCCAAACTCCGAATCTCCCGTAATAGGGCATTCTTCCGAGCTAGCTGTATTTTCTTCCTTTTAGCCCACTCTGCTATTCACCTTCCTCTCATAAAAGCCTTATAGGTTTCTCAGAGGACAGATGAGGCAATATCTATATTGTTTTCTTTAAAGAATAGAATCAAATCCTTTTCCAATTTCCCAGCTATTTTATGGTCAACTAAAAGTCTTGTCTAGTCGCCAGAATGTTTGCCTGACCAGTAGGTCCTTTAACTCAAGGTGTCACCACAACTGGGGCATGGTCCAATAAGGTTATTGATTTCATTTCTGTTTTTACTAATCCCTCCAAGAACTGGTGATCTAAAAATATATAATCAATTCTTGAGTACGAGAAATGTATGGGGAATAGTAAGTAAAATCTTTTTCCTTAGGATGTAGAATTCTCCAGGCGTCTACAAACTGTTCTTGATGCAATTTCTTTTTAGCTGTTGGTTCCCTTCTGATCGTAGAGAAAGTGGTTGGATATCCAAAGTTGGATCAAACGCCTAAGTTAAGATCCCCTGCCATAATTAATTTCCCTTCTCTAAAACCCTCTAATTTATTAATGACCCTCTTCAAAAAATTGACATTTGAGCAGTAGATGTTGAACAACGTACATTCCATGTTACATAATGAACCCTTAATAAATAAATATAGACCCTCGGGATCTGATTCTAGAGCTTTCAATGTAAATTGCGTACAGTATATCTATCAAAAAGTATTGCTATTTACTTAGAACGTTTATGAGATGAATAACCATAAAACCACGTAGGGAAGCTTTTTGAACCCAAGCTTATTTCTGATGACCATTTAAAGTGTTTTTATTGTAAAAAACATTACATTAGCAGAGAGACCTTTCAATTCCTGAGCTATCTGATGTCTCTTACTAGGGGAATTTAAGCCTCTAACATTATAAGATAATATTTTCAAAGGGGCTATATTTCAAAAAAGATCTGGTTCGTGATAAGATGGATGTAGACATCTGGATTCTAGGAGTGTCACTTTCTTACTAACATACAACAAGACCACCAAACATCATACATATATTCCTTTATTCCGCCCCCCCCCTTTCTCTCCAAACTGGGCACTGGACGTCCATATTTGGTCCATTCCCACCACCCTCTTTACAGGTGCCCTGCCAGATAGGACCTCCCTTGGGAGTTTTCATATGCCAACCTGGTCTCCCGGTCCTCATCCCCAAATATAAGTTGTTTAACCCAGCTACTACAGAGGAAGTCACTAAACTTTTTTCTACTGCCTACCTAACCACCTGCCCCCTGGACCCTGTTCCCTTTGCTAATACTACGATGACCTTCTGGCTATATCCTACACTCTTTAACTCATCTCTCCCTCTCTACTGGCATCTTCCCAAACCCTCTAAAGCAGGGGTGTCAAACTTGATTTCATCGTGGGCCATATCAGCATTATGGTTGCCCTGAAAGGGCCGGTTGTATATGTAAGACTAGATGTCCAGAGCACCACCCCCCTTACATCAGATGCCAAGAGCCCCCCCACCATCAGACCCCCACCCTTCCTTGCATCGCAATGGGGGCAGACTTGGGAAGCAGAAAGTGCAGGGTCTAGAGGAGTTTTCAATGTACCGACTCCCTCTACTGGCCTGAAGAAGTAGCACAGGATCTTAGATCTGGACCTGCTGGCTAATGAAACGCGTCGCATATAGGTGACGTCATCACCCTCGGACTCCCTTCGGCTGCGTTCCACGCCTCTCCCTGGACACCGCTGCACGAGCCGGCTCTTTTCATCTGCTACAGCGGCAGTAGGAGAAACAATAGGACAGCCAGTTTCATCCAGGACCGAGGACATTGGCGTTCACCATCCGCCCAGAGTGATTGTCGGTCTATGCCTAATAACATGATGCCTTTGTGAGTGTTTTTAACCCTTTTATTAAAGACTGTACCTGTTCTATTGCACTTAGAGGCGCCGTTTCTTTGTTTATATAGGGTCTAGAGGAGGACCAGAGGAGAGCTGGAGTCTTCTGAATGCTGAGACCAGGGAAGCTGAAGATGAGGGGGTGCTGCATCTGCACAGAGGGGAGCAGGATCTGAAGGAGTTCTGTCCTCCACTCTGCGGCCAACTGTTGAGACAGGGGGTGGTGGAGATGAGGGGAGTGCTGCAGCTAATGTGTGAGGGCCACATGAAATGACCCGGAGGGCCGGATTTGGCCCCCGGGCCTTGTGTTTGACACCTGTGCTCTAAAGCATAAACAAATTACCCCCCGTACCACAAAAGGCCTCACTGGATCCCACCAATCTCCTTACTCCCTTTTGCCTCCAAACTCCTTAAACATCTAGTCGTCAACTGGGTGAGCTGAAAATAACTTTCTTGATCCCCTTCAGTCTGGATTTTGCCAGCAGCACTCCACAGAAACTGCTCTCCTAAAGCCCACAAATTACTAACAGCTAAAATAAATGGTCACTCCTCCATAACCTTACTCTTGCACCTCTCCGCTGTCTTTGATATAGTTAACCACCCCCTCCTTCTCAAAAAACTCTATTCCCTTGATCTCCGTGACTGTACTCTCCTTTGGTTTGAATCTTACCTCACTGCACCTTCGGTGTAACTTACAACTCTACTTCCTCCTCTTCTATTCCTCTTACAGTTGGGGTCCCCCAAGGTTCTGTCTGTTCAATCTATTCCAAATGGAGCTCATAATATTTCCTCCCCCACGTGCCTCTTCCTGTTAGAGAGAATCTTGCAAAAGGACCTTTTCCTGTACTATTTGCGCGTTCGTGCGCGTTCACGCACATTCACGCGTGCACACGTGCTAGAAAAGGCGCCAAATGGTTCTTTTTTAGTCCTGCATACCCTGCTGCAAGTGTTGTCTGATCTACTGCGTGTGACCTGTTTTTCTGAGCGACCTGAATCTGCTATCTGTTCCTGTGACCCGGCTTGCCCCGACCTTGTCTGAACTCTGCCTGTACTGACCCCAAGTCCAGTCCTGAAACACCCGGACCCTGCTCTACCCTACCTACTGGAGGTAGACGCCTCGGAGACGGCCGTAGGAGTGGTCCTCTCCCAAAGACAAGGGTCAAAGGCTGCTCTCCACCCAATTGCTTTCTTTTCCCAGAAACTGACACCTCGGGAAAGAAATTATGATGTGGGCGACAGGGAGCTCCTCGCCATAAAGTCGGCTCTACAGGAATGGCGGTACCTGCTGGAGGGAGCCCTGCACCCAGTCCTAGTTTTTACCACAAAAACTTGGAGTATCTGCGCACGGCAAAGAGATTCAAGCCCCGACGATGGGCTCTCTTTTTCTCCTGTTTCCAGCTCCACATCACCTACAGACCTGGGTCTAAAAACGTGAAACCTGATGCCCTATCACGGATAGTTCTGGAACCAGGAGACTCTCCCCCATCTGATACAATCCACCCTGCACGGAATTTCCTGTTGGTCCAAGAGGACCTCATATCCCAGATCAGGCGATCCATTGTTGGATCCTCCACCGCACCGGATCCCAGGCTGACCCTCTTAGACTGGCTGTGGCGGTTCGGTACAAAGATTTTAGTCCCAGAGGAGCAGCGTCTGGCAGTCCTGGAACTGTGTCATGACCACAAACTGGCAGGACACTTTGGTGGTCGCAAGACTGCAGACTTGCTCTCTAGGTTGTTCTGGTGGCCATCCTCTGACAAGTTTTTAGTAAAATTACCAGAACCCCGGACCCGAACCCGGACTTTTTTTGAAAAGTCCGGGTTCGGGTTCGGGTCCGGGTCCCCGACACCCAAAAGTTCGGTACGGACCCGAACTTTACAGTCCGGGTTTACTCAACACTCAACACAATTATGAATTATAATAAGCTATTATTTTTTCAAATGTTCTTCCTTATTTCTGACTTTTGCATTGTGTGACTGTATATATGCATACTGTATGTATGTGTGTGTGTGCATACTGGGTGTGTATATACTGTGCTTATATTGTATGTAAACACACAGTATACATACAATATACATCCAATATACACACAGTATATACACACCCAGTATGCACACACACACATGCATACAGTATGCATATATAGTCACACACTGCAAAAGTCGGAAATAAGGAAAAACATTTGAAATAATAATAGCTTATTATAATTTATAATAAGTAAAAATTATAAATTAATAACTTATTATTTCAAATGTTCTTCCTTATTTCCGAATTTCGGAAATAAAAAAGAATATTTGAAATAATAATAAATAACTATTAAATATAGGTATTGAAATTTTCTAGAAAGTATGACTATTAGTGCTAAATTTCATATTTAAGTTCATTAACAACCAAACTTTCAATGAAATTCCAATACCTATAATTTAATAGTTATTAGTTAGTTATTATTTCAAATATTCTTAGTTTTTTCCAATTTTCGGATTTCCGAATATCCGAATTTCGGATTTTCGTCTGCTCCGATTGCCGAATTTCCGAATTACCGCAATTGCCAAATTACCGCTAATTTCCGAATTACGATTTTTTTTAATTTCCGAATTTTTGGAATTTCCGAAAAACGAAAAAAACTAATTTTTTAGCCATGCACAAGTCTACTGTCCCTGAACGCCCGTGGTCACAGCTTTCCATGGACTTTATAGTGGAAATGCTGCCTTCTGAAGGGTTCATAACCATCCTTGTGGTAGTCGACCGTCTTACCAAAATGGCCCATTTTATTCCTATGAAGGGTACACCCTCAGCAATCCAGACAGCGAGGGCTTTCATTAAAGAAGTAATCCATCTCCATGGCATAACTACCAACATTGTGTAGGACCGAGGGGTACAATTCACCTCCAGGGCCTGGAAAGCGTTGAGTTCAGCTTTAGGAATTGAACTGGCTTTTTCCTCTGTCTACCATCCTCAAACCAACGGTCAGACGGAGAGGACAAACCAGACCCTGGAGCAGTATCTACGCTGTTATTCATCATTTGCTCAGGCCTCCCTGCTGCCGGTGGCCGAGTTCGCATATAACTCGGTTCACTCTGCCACCAACCAGTCACCTTTCTGGGCGAACCTCGGCTACCACCCTGCCTTCCTTCCCAATGTGGTACCCGATAGCTCAGTGCCTGCCGCACAGGATATTACCAATTTTCTGGAGGTGAACAACAAGCTGCTCCAAGAGACCCTGGCTCGGACACAGGCGCATAACAAATAAGCTTTTGACAGAGGAAGACGAGGGGAACTGGACCTCCAGCCAGGCGATCAAGTCTGGCTTTCTACTAAGAACTTAAAGCTTGCGTGTCCCTCCAGAAAACTAGGACCTAAATTCATGGGGCCTTTCTCAGTCAAGAGGAAAGTCAATAGGGTGGCATACGAGCTGAACCTCCCCTCTTCCCTCCGGGTGCACCCAGTACTCCACGTCACCTTGCTTAAGCCCGTAACAAAGGACCAGTTTCCTGGAAGAAATACAGCTCCACCTGAACCAATTCTTGTGGATGGAGTGGAGGAGTACGAAGTCAGATTTTGACTAAGCGGGTGTAAATTTCCGTGAAACGCGTAAATCATTTATGCCTTTTGATGTACTTTCCATGGACTGTTATGCGAGTTACATGTATGCTGTTTTACTTCAATAAATATAATTTCTTCGGAAGTTCCTGTGGTGCTGTCAACCTGTTTTTTTCTGGATTCTGAGTACGAAGTCGAGGCCATCCTTGACTGCAGAAAAAGAGGGGGCTTGATCCAGTACCTGGTCAAGTGGAAAGGGTACGGACCAGAGGAAAGTTCCTGGGAACCTGAAAGGCACATCCATGCCAAGGAACTTATCTGGTCTTTTTGGAGGTCCCATCCGGATCTGAAAGCCCGGCTGGGCATCCAGAGGCTGCCCCTTTGGGAGGGGCAATGTTAGAGAGAATCCTGCAAGAGGACCTTTTCCTGCACTATTTGCATGCATATGCACACGCACGTGCCGGAAACGGTGCCAAACGGCTCTATTTTAGTCCTGCACACCCTGCTGCAAGTGCTGTCTGATCTACAGCGTGTGACCTGTCTTTCTGAGCGACTTGAACCTGTTATCTGTTCCTGTGACCTGGCTTGCCCCGACCTTGTCTGAACTCTGCCTGTACCGACCCCCAGCTTGCCTATGACCATTCGATTGCCTGATCCTTCCGTACCTCTGCCGTCAGCCTGTTAACAAACTCTGCTTGAACCCGACCACTCTCCTGCCTGAACCCTTGTACCGCACCGCCAGCCAGTTGCTGACCCAGCCTGCACGAGTGCTCCAACGGACTCTCTACTATCACCAGTGACCCAGTCCTACCCTCGTGCTCTCCTGCACTCCAGAGCCACCTGTCTGCTCTACCAGGGGTTCCCGAGTCAGGTTAGTAAGGGAGGTTGCCTACTGCATAAGTCAGACTCGCCTACCAGATACGTGACACTTCCCCTGATTTCTCTGCAAGATCAATGGCACAACTATCAGACCGTCCCCATCTGCCAGGGGGCTAGGAGTAACCCTAGACTCTGAACTGTCCTTTCAGGCCCACATCCAATCCCTGTCCAAATCATGCTGCCTCAACCTCTGCAACATCACTAGAATGTGCTCCTTTTTAACCAATGACACCACAAAGCTTCTAATTAATTCCCAGGTCATCTCTCACCTTGACTACCTCAACTCCCTCCTCATTGGCTTACCTTTGCATAGGTTATCCCCCTTCAGTCCATCATGAATGCTGCTGCCAGACTCATCCACCTTACCAGCCACTCATTGTCTACACCCCTCTCTGTTTCCAATGGCTTCACCCAACAAATAAAATTGAGAGTACTAACAACAAAGCCATCCACATCTCTGCCCCCAGCTACATCACTAACCCTGTCTCAAAATATCAATCAAAACACTCTCTTCAGTCCTCCCAAGATCAGCTCTCTAGCTCCCTTGTCACCTCTTCCCATGCTTGCTTTCAGGACTTCTCCCAAGTTTCTCTCATACTTTGGAACTTCTTACCCCAATCTGTCTGACTATCTCCTAATCTAACCATCTTTAGACGATCCCTGAAAACCCTTCTCTTTAAAGAAACCTTTCCTGCTTCTAACTAATACACTTTGTATTTATTTTCTCTATCAGCTCATCTCCCAGTTATTACCTTTTGTATCACTTGACCCTCCCTCTTAGATTGTAAGCTCTAACGAGCAGGGCCCTCTTATTCCTCTTGTACCAAATTGTATTGTAACTGTTATGTCTGCATTTTGTAAATCACTGTGCAAACTGTTGGTGCTATATAAATCCTGTATAATAATAATAACAATATTGATAAATACACTAAGATTCCATACATCAGTGTAGTCACTTTTTATGTAGAAAACGCCAACACATCAGAGATAATGGAATAGTAGCCGGAGTTGGGCTTCGGCAGATCAAAAATATAGACTGTTTTGCTTAACTAGACTGTTTAGGAGTCTTTTGCAGACTCTGCTAGAGGAGGTTTTATGATACCTCTGCATCCCATCTTTGCTGCCTGTGTTCTGTCAAAGCAGGGATTATGGAATATAAATCAGAGGTGGGCATTGGTTAAAAAAAAAAACTGACTCAGGATATGTGTTGCCATAGGAGTGCACAAGGAATGTGCTGGGTGTGCCTGGGCACACCCTAATCACCCCATGCACCTGGGCCGAAGATAAGGCTGTACAGCCTGCCCTCTTGTACCGGCCCATGTCCTATTAGTTGACAAGGGGGGCCTGGGCACCCGATGAGGACCGGCTGTACTGCCTTATTGCAGATACTGATCCTGTTACTTCCCCTGCAATACTGCTGGATTCTCCTCCTCTCCCTCCCTCCGGAGAGATCAGTTCTAGCATCTGCTCCTCCATCCTGTTCTCAGTCCCTTTCTCAACCTTAAAGGTAAGACATCAAGTACGAAAATTTTGTTTGGGTACAACGTCGCACGACCGCACAATCATCAGTTAAAGCGACGCAGGGCTGAATCACAAATTGTGCTCTGGTCCTAACATAGGAAATCCTTCCAGTCCTTAAAGAGGAAGTAAACCCTGATGGGGTTTACTTCCTCTACATTTCCCTGCAAAGTAGATGCATAATGGGCTACTAGGCATTTTTTTTACCAAAAATATGTAGAAGAATATATGTCGGCCAAAATTGATGAATCATTTTTTTTAATGGATTTGTACTTTAGCAAAAAGTAAAAAATATTGTTCTTTTTGCAAAATTGTCGCTCATTTTTTGTTTATAGCGGCGATCAGAAATGACGCAGAGGTGATCAAATACCACCAAAAGAAAGCTCTATTTGTGGGGAAAAAAGGACGCAAATTTTATTTGGGTACAACGTCGCACGACCGCGCAATTGTCATTCAAAATGCGACAGCGCTAAAAGCCAAAAATTGGTCTGGGCAGGAGGGGGGTTTAAGTGCCCAGTAAGGAAGGGGTTAAAGTTGGAAGGTACGAGACAGAAAGCTTGGGGAAATCTCACTAACAGGGCCCTGGATAGCAGTAAAAATACAACAGGGGTTCTAATCCTTTCCCTTTCTATCCAAAAGCAGAAAACCTTTCCTTTACTTGACATATGCTTAACCCCTTCCTCCCCAGCCCCGGCTTCCCATTAAGGTCTGTACGCCCAGGGGGGGGGGGGGGGTAGGAATAATTTGCCAATCATGTGACTAGCTGTCACAGTGGTCACATGATCGGGAGGCAGTCCCTCCGACCCCTGACCATTAGCACGGACCAAGAACTGCCTTTAACAGCTCGGTCACTGTGCTGTGAGTGCACTCTCAGCACAGAAATCTCTGCCACCCATGGGTGCATATAAGTTGCATGTGAGCGTTAAAGCCCACCCTCTTTGCTGCCACACATATGCATTACATGGGCGTGAAGAAGTTAATAAACTTGAAATCATTAAAAAAAAAAGTGCAAAAACACTATATGTGCACTGTTAAAAGAAACTATATATTGTGCCCTCTTACCCTTAGTGAGTCAAAATCCCCC
>BLSH010289649.1:436958-454406 GCA_018402905.1 Glandirana rugosa
CGAGAGCGTACGGCTTGAGACGTTGTTCTTAGGACGGACGACCTACCCCATTCACGTCCCCCCCCTGAGACGTTACATGGGGTTTACACAGTGACCGGACGTTTGACGGGGGTGGACACAGTGACCGACGTTTGACGGGGGTGGACACAGTGACTGACGTTTGACGGGGAGGACACAGTGACTGCCCCCCCTGCACTTACCCCATCCAGCAGGCAGGATTCTTGTTGCAGAGTTCGGCATGCGAGAGCGCACTGGGTCTGCAGAGTTCGGCATGCGAGAGCGGCTGTCCACCCCTTGTCGTCCCCGGGCGGTCATGGTCTCTGTGGGAGCGGAAGTCCCCTCCGCTGCCACAGTGATCCGCCCCCGGCCCCTCATCCAATCACCCTGAGCGGAGGCTCAGGGCAGCCAATCAGCCTATGCATGGCCGCAGGAAGAAGCGCACATGCATAGGCTTGAATGGCCGACCAATAGGCTCACTTGCTTGGCTGTCATGTGACAGCCAAGGAGCCGAAAAGAAAAAAAAAAAAAGAAAGTCAATGTACCGGCGCCACCTGTAGGTGGGCGGGGTTGACTTTTTTTTTTTTTTTTTCTTCGTCTTTTGCCGGCGGGGAGGCGGCGCCCCAGCGCCCCTCCCACACCAGCCGCCGCTGATTCCTACCATAGCCCCAACATCAGCCATGAAGGAGTCAGCTGAGTTATTTGACCACAGCATCAGCCACTTGCTCCTTGATGATGCCCAGCCATTACTGGATTCAGATGTTGGTTCTGAGGTTGAGGATGACAGGAACATGAGCCTAGAGAGAGGGGAGACCACTGGTGGACAAATTGGCATTCATGTTCCCCCAGCCGCAGCGCATTGACAAGTTGTCTCCAGTGGTAATGATGATGATGAAGATGGAGGAGATGGAGATGATGATGATGATGATGAGGTCACTTATGCGACTTGGTAGCCCGATAGAGTAGAGGAGGAAATTGAAGATGAGGCAGCACAACCCCAAGGAAGCTGACATCAAGAAAGAGCAGAGAGCAGCCACCCTATTCCATCACATTCTGCAGCTGTTATCTCCCAGCCCACTTCCCAAAGCTCAGCTGTCTGGGCCTTTTTCAGCACATCTGCAGCAGATCGCACTATTGCTATCTGCAAACTGTGTCTCAGGCACATCAAATGTGGCAAAAACACCAGGCATTTGGGTACCACATGCTTAACAAGGCATTTAACGTCCAACCACTCAGCCTGTTGGTAAGAGCACCTAAAA
Organism: Glandirana rugosa; assembly: GCA_018402905.1. NCBI lineage: Eukaryota > Metazoa > Chordata > Amphibia > Anura > Ranidae > Glandirana > Glandirana rugosa. The sequence goes on from BLSH010289649.1 coordinate 438,215, forward strand.
GCCACACAAAAGGGGCACAAAGGGTTACGGTGGGAAAGCGCCACCGACACCCAAAGACCAATTTTTCTGCACCTGTTTGACAGGTGCATATCATTTTTTTTTACAGAAAGGTCAATTCTTGCCTTTATGAAGAGCACCTCTATAGGGTTATGGTGTGAAGGCACCACCGACACCCAAAGCCCAATTTTTCCGCACCCGTTACTTTTATCCAAAGTCAAAGTGACACCAGAATTTATCCAAAAATCTCTAATCTTCTTCCCAGTGCACTACATTGCGGCCTCATCTGACTCCCCAGCTGTTGCTGAGCAAAATAGATGCAGCTTGCAGGGAAAATGTCATTTTTTTGGCTTTATAAATGCTATTTTCGCTGCAGTATATTCTATAAATGGTACAGATCTGCCACTTTACAGGTAGACTAAGGGGACCCCCCAAGCACTATACTGGAAGGATTTTTTCATTGTTATGCTTTCACTTTACAAATCAAAAAATCACTGCTCATTTAAAAATGACATTTTTTTCATTAATACATGTCCCCTATAACCATTGTATGCCCAATTACTTGCATATAAGCCATCAAAATGGGCACTTTTGATTTTTGACATTTGGGTCCCATTGACTTTAATGGGGTTCGTTATTCAGGTCCGAAAGTTCTGGTGCGAACCAAACAAGGGTCTGTTTGGCCCGTCCCTAATTATTAAGTCTGTAGGAAAGTTATAGAGTCCACAAGCTATAGGATATACTGTATATCTGAGAACTGATCAATCCTGATGTACTGACTGAGAATAGTACAAATATTCCCCAAATGACCCCTTTTTGGGAAGTAGACAGTCCAAGGTATTTAGTAAGAGAAATGGGGATTTTTTTTTAAATTTTTATGTCACAATTTTTTTGAAAATTAAGAAATTAAAAAATATATTGTTTTCACATTTTTTTTAATTGATTACATACGGTCACCAGTGCAGTACAATGTCATCATATAACTGGTGTGGCAGTGGTTATGGACACTGACTGGTGACAGCATGTAAAAAAATACAATAAAAATATTGATAATTATCTTTCAACTTTGTAAAATATCTTTTCTTTTTTATTACATTGTTTTTCTTTTTCTGCATATTGTGACCAGAGCAATACATGGTTACCATAGTAACACTGTACTGCTCTGGGGAGGTGATCAGGATTTATTTTACACACTATGATTGCTTATAACATTGAATATCACTGGTATAAACACCCATTTTTACTGAATGAAATAGATTAATTCAGTGTGTATTGTTCTGATTAGCTTTGATTGGCCACAGCTAATCACATGGTACAGATGGGCTGACATTGTACCTGTCTGCACCATGTTTTATAACTGTGACCAATCACAGTGACCAATACAATAGTACACAATGAGTGGCATGAATCGAAGCCATTCATTATGTACAATTGTCGTGATCTGCTGTGATTGGTCACATCGATCACACATTACCAGCAGCGGGCCGGAACACTGATCTGTCATCCAAAGTCTGGTGGACACAGCCGGTGAAAGATCACACCAGAGTGCGGTCCAATCCTGGGAGGACATCATATAAGCCCAGTCATAGCTGATCACGATATAAACACAAGCCGGCTATCGGCATTCCTTGAAAGGAGGGCCGGTAACTGGCTTGTATGAAAAGGGATATCTACACCCATAATCATGGCACTGATTATCAGTGCAGCCCCATCAGTGCCCATCAGTGCTGCCAATCAGTGCCCACCAGTGCTACCAATCAGTTCCCATCATTGCCTCCTCATCAGTGTCACCTATCAATGCCGCCTTCCAATGCCCATCAGTGCCACCTATCAGTGCCCATCAGCGCAGCCTTTGAGTGCCCTTCGGTGCTGCCTATCAGTGCCCATCAGTGTTACCTATCAGTGCAGCCTCATCAGTGTCTCCTCATCAGTGCCCACCAGTGCCTCATCATCAGTGCCCATCAATGTCTACTCATCAGTGGCCACCAGTGCCGTCTCATCAGTGCAGCCTATCAGTGCCCATCAGTGCCGCCTCATCGGTGCCCATCAGTAGAGCCTATCAGTGCCCATCAGTGCTGCCTCATCAGTGCCCTCCAGTGCTGCCTATCAGTGCCCAACAGTGCCACCTATCAGTACCCATCGGTGCTGCCTATCAGTGCCCATCAGTGTACTAGAAAAATTAACAGTTTGCAAATTTTTATAATGAACTATGACATTTTTTTTTATTTCGAAATGCAATATCGCTGAAAGCTGAAAATTGGCATGAGCAGGAAGGGGTAAAAGTGCCCAGTAGACAAGTGGTTAAAATAAAAATAATTAACATGGGAAAATCCCAATCCATCACTCAAATATGTAATTTCTCATACAAAAATCAACAAACAGCAAGACCAACAATTATTTGTATGCATTGCCAAACCACAAACTCAGGCAGCAATTCGCAGCCTGATAAGTAAACTAACATACAGCTGCAGATGTGGATAAACAATTTGTTTTGTAAAGTATATCTGTTGGGCTCAATTAAGAAAAAAAATTATAATACGGAAAAGCTACAATAGAGCACTTGGCTAACGTCATAAAATGCCTTGAGCCCAATATAAATGAGTTATGGCCGCAGGCAGACTTTGTTGTGCTACAAGTGTATGCAAATCATCATCCTGAGCCAATCGGGAGTCTGTAGTAGAAGCTGGCGGAAGAGAATGCTACAGCCAGTTCCCAGCAGGGTAGTCAGCATGCTCTTTACAGCACACTGTGTTAATACTCAATTTTTCAAAAAGGAACTCCATGGCAGATATTAAAAAAGAAACACCATTTAATTCAGCATTGTATTTATTTTAATAAAAATAGTTCCATGTGTTTTTCGATGTACAATATATTACCAAAAGTATTGGGATGCCTGCATTTTAGACTTGTGCATGGCTAAAAAATTTGTTTTTTCCCTATTTTTTTTTTGTCTTTTTATTTTTTCAGAAATTCTGAAAATTTGGGAATTTGCGGTAATCCGGCAAATTCGGTAATTTGTGGTAATTCAGCAACAGCGGTAATTCGGAAATTTGTGGTTATTCAGCAATTGCGGTAATTTAGAATTTCAGAAATTTGCAGTAATTCAGCAATTGCAGTAATTGCGGTAATTTAGAAATTTGTGGTAATTCGGCAACTGCGGTAATTCAGAAATTTGTGGTAATTCTGCAATTGCAGTAATTGCGGTAATTCGGAAATTTGTGGTAATTCGGCAACTGCGGTAATTCGGAAATTTGTGGTAATTCAGCAATTGCGGTAATTCAGAATTTCAGAAATTTGCAGTAATTCGGCAATTGCAGTAATTTGGAAATTTGCGGCAATTCAGCAATTGCGGTAGTTTGGAGATTCGCGGTAATTTTGCAATTGCGGTAATTCGCTGTAATTCGGCAATTGCGGTAATTCGGAAATTCGGAAATAAGAAAGAACATTTGAACTAACTTATTATTTCAAATGTTCTTTCTTATTTACGAATTTCGGAACTTTGGAAATTGAGAAATAAGAAAGAACATTTGAAATAATAATAAACTATTAAATTATAGGTATTGGAATTTCCTTGAAATTTGGCTGTTAGTAAACTTAAACATGAAATTTATTAAATTTCATATTTATGTTCACTAACAGCTACATTTTCAAGGAAATTGCAATACCTATAATTTAATAGTTATTTATTACTTCAAATGTTCATTCTTCTTTCCAAAGTTCCGAATTACCGCAATTGCCAAATTACCGCGAATTACCGCAATTGCCGAATTACCGGGAATCTCCAAACTACCACAATTGCTGAATTGCTGCAAGTTTCCGAATTACTGCAATTACTGCAATTGCTGAATTACTGCAAAGAAAACTGTTAAGAAATAACTGTTAAATTATAGGTATTGGAATTTCCTCGAAAATCTGGCTGTTAGTGCACTTAAATATGAAGGCCAGTCACGTTTCTCCACCCCAAACTCGCTCATCCATGTCTTTATGGACCTTGCTTTGTACACTGGTCCAAATCATTTGGTGGAGAGGGGATTATGGTGTGGGGTTGTTTTTCAGGGGTTGGACTTGGCCCCTTCGTTCCAGTGAAGGGAACTCTTAAGGCGTCAGCATATCAAGATATTTTGGACAATTTAATGCTCCCATCTTTGTGGGAACAATTTGGGGATGGCCTCTTTCTATTCCAACATGACTGCGAACCACTGCACAAAGCAAGGTCCATAAAGACATGGGTGAGTGAGTTTGGGGTGGAGAGACTTGACTGGCCTGCACAGAGTCCTGGCCTCAACCCAATAGAACACCTTTGGGGTGAATTAGAGCAGAGACTGAGAGCCAGGCCTTCTTGTCCACATCAGTGCCTGACCTCACAAATGCACTTCTGGAAGAATTGTCAAACATTCCCATAGACACTCCTAAACCTTGTGGACAGCCATCCCAGAAGAGTTGAAGCTGTTATAGCTGCAAAGGATGGGCCAGCTCAATATTGAACCCGACGGACTAAGACTGGAATGCCATTAAAGTTCATATTTGTGTAAAGACAGGTATCCCAATACTTTTGGTAATATAGTGTATATCAGCTAGTATATATTCTGGAAACTGCCCCGACAGACAGATGGAGGAGTGGCATGTAGGATCTCTGGTTCGGATTAGGTGTCTCAGTTGGGAGTTGAAGGGGTTTTTTACTGGGCAGCTCTCTAGGGCAGTGGTTCTCAACCTTAAATAGGTTGTAAAGTTTTTATTTTTTCAATAAAATAAAAACATGGTATACTTAGCTGATCTGTGCAAGGATATTGCACAGAGCGGTCCTGAACCTCTTCTTTTGTGGTCCCCCAACGACACTCTCCACTCTGCCTCTTCTCCGTGTGCCATCATAGAAAGCCACTTCCTATGGGGGCATATGTGTGGGCATGCTCCCGAGCTGGGCTATGTGTGTCCATAGATACACACAACACAGCTCAGTCATGCTACCCCTCCCTCCCCCCATAGAATGCATTAAGGTAAAAAAACTTTCTATACCCAACAGTAAAAAAAGAAATTTATTCTCACACACTAAGGGGTCGGAAGCATTCTTGCACAGTGAACGAAATGTGACCATAATTTTTGAGATTCATGCCTGTATCTTCACCTTCATCTAGTGACCTAAATGTGATATAATTTTCTTCATTGTGGTATTTCAGAAAACTACTGCATTTTGGCCAGTAGATGGAGCTGAAGATACAGACATTGATCTGAAATCTATGGTCACATTTTGTTCGACATGTACAAATGCTTCTGACATTCATGCAATGAATGTTTTATAAACAGACCACTTAAAGTATGGGAATGCAAACTAGGTATTGAAATGCTGGAAAGACCGGGGTTGGGCTGGATGTCTTTGTGGGCGGATACAGGAGTGGGTAAGGGGGCTCTTCAGAAGATTTGGTGGCCCTGTAGGGGAATGAGGTTTTCTGTAGCTGGGTCTCTCCAGGAGAATGTGGGATTTTCAGGGGTATTTTGGGAGGATAAAGGGCACTGCAGAGACTAGGTGACACTGTGGAAGGTTGGGAGGCAATGTGGGACTGAGGAGACTGAGGGCATTATGGGGGGCTGAAGGCCCTGCAGTGGGCTGGGGGGGGGGGCATTGTGGGAGGTTAGGTGATACTGTTGGAGGTTGGGGGGCATTGTGCTGTAGGGGCTGAAGACTCTCAGGGGGCACTGTGGCTGGTTGAGGGGCACTGTGGGCAATTATGGGAGGTTGAGAGTGCTACAGAAGCTGGGAGGCACTGTAGTAGTTCAGGGGATCTGGAGCAGGCTGCAGACTCAGGAGGAGGATACCATGACCCAGTAGTTGCAGTAGTTGGGAACCACTGCTATAGAGTACAATGATCAAGGCTGGTCAAGGTTGGATTCTAAAAGCACTATGTTGAGAGTTGGTAGAAAGGAGACAGTGTACCTTTTTTTTACAGGTAACGATTATTCTATTTTAGAATGGTGTTCCCCCTTGTCCTAAACAGGAGCTGCTATGTCAATTAGGTTTTTGGCTGGGCTGTAGTTAACTTAGACTGATTGTCTAGTTTTTCACCTGGTTTTCCCCTTAATTTAAGCTAACTTGTGATTTCTCATTGCTGCCAGTAGATGTTACGGGTATCACTGGTCATAGTATGACATTATACAAACAAAACTAAGCTATGAATATTTTTATTTCCTTCAGCCAACCCAGTAGGAGGTTTATGCCACTGGTGCATGCTGAGGGAGGAGATAAATATTTGGGACAGACCATGTGCTTGCTCTCTTCCCCTGGGCTGGGGCCTAGGGAAATGCTGGTGGATGGAGTTCTGCTGTTCAATCCAATAGCCTGTTTTGGCTAACATGCAGGTCCTGAAGCCGTCCTGCCTGCTCTGAAGGAAGCAGTGTCAAGGAGGAGACCCAGAAGTGGCCTCCTACTTGAGAGAACCAGGAAGAAGGCTGGTCTCTCAGAAGGGCCTGGAGAACATACTGAAATTTGGGAAATTTGCTTACAATGTGGCCGTGTCGGCTTAAAGGTTCTGACATTGTGGCGCCCAATATTCTTTCTTGGCCCCCCCCATTTTAGCCATGGAAAAACTTAAGGTAGCTGTTACAAAGTGAAGACTTAATACTTAATCTTCTACTGATAGACCACTACGACACTTAATCTTTGAAGCCTACTACACCTTATTTAAGCTTAAGACTTCTTTTGGACAAGTATTGTGATATTTTTATCTTTTTCAAAAAAAAAGGAAACCCCAACATTATTGTAGAGGGAGTGAAACACTGCTCCAGGTAAGTCTATGATTAAGCACCAAGAATGGCATGAAACGTGTTAGCTGTATGCTGTATCACTCATTTGTGCATTGTGGATTGTTGTTGTGATTTTTCTACATCAATAAAGGTGATTTTATAGAAGTGTGGCCAGCCAGACTTTCTTCACACATTATTGTAATGTAGTCGACAGCGAACCTGAAGTACAAAGCACCACAACACATAAAGCATTGGAGAAAATGCTGCAGATGCCTTTTTTCTTCCAGCCCCTTGAAGATGAATGGGCTGATTTAACAATGCATGCTTTAATGAAGAAAAATATGCTTTGTTAACTCACGGGAGTTAGCACAATGCACAGAGTGAATGGGCCCTTGTAGTTACGTCCACTTTTAATGACATCAACAGCCTTTATTTGCTTATTCTTTCCCATTGGGGATTCCCCGCGTTATTCTTTTATCTGACTGGAAGATGACCCCTAGTATGGGTCTGCTGTCATATGATGATTTTTGACAGCTAATCCATAATTCATGTAACCACACTGCTGTGTATCCCTGGGTTATTGCTGCTCCAGTATAGAATTGTACCTACTGCTAGATGGAATCCCTATGCAGTTTTATTAAAGCTGAACTCCAGGCCGAGATTAAAGATTCAAGTTACTGCAGCTCCTTAACAATTAATACATCATGCATTTTGTTAATGCAAGCAGATAATATCCCAAATATAATCTAGTGTCAGCCTCTTGTGGTCTCTTCATGGCAGAGTGTAGAGAAAAGGAGCAACACAAGGACCCAACTACCATATTTATTGGCATATAACACACACCTTTTCCACCTAAAAATAGAGGGCAAATCGCGTGTGCATATTATACCCCAATATTTTACCTGGGCTGCCTTGGAGTGGATGGTGGATGAGCGCCGCAGGATTACACAGAGCCGGGATCCCCTGTTTACTCTGTGCTCAGTGTCACACACAGTCCCGCCTCCTGGACTGGCTCCTAGGATAGATGTCACATGTCCTGGCTTTGGACCAGTGTTCTGTCTATCATAGGAGCCGGTCCAGGAGGCGGGACTGGGTGTGACTGCGAGCGCAAAGTAAACAGGAGATCCCTCTGTGTAATCTGGCACTGATCAGGCTGCATTAATGGGCAATGGCGAGGCTGCAGATGGGCACTGATCAGGCTGCAATGGTGAGGCTGCAGATTGGCACCGATCAGGCTGTAATGGTGAGACTGCAGATGGGCACTGATCAGGCTGCAATGGTGAGGCTGCAGATGAGCACTGATCAGGCTGCAATGATGGGCAATGGTAAGGCTGCAGATAGGCACTGATTAGGCTGCCTTAATGGGCCATGGCAAAGCTGCAGATGGGCACTGATCAGGCTGTATTAATGGGCAATGGAGGCTGCATATGGGTACTGATCAAGCTACAATGATGGGCAATGGCAAGACTGCAGATAGGCACTGATCAGGCTGCATTAATGGGCAATGGTGAGGCTGCAGATGGGCACTTATCAGGCTGCATTGATGGACAATGGTGAGGCTGCAGATGGGCAAGGATCAGGCTGCATTGATGGGCAATGGTGAGGCTGCAGATGGGCACTGATCAGGTTGCAATGATGGGCAATGGCGAGGCTACAGATGGGCACTGATCAGGCTGCAATGATGGGCAATGGCGAGGCTGCAGATGGGCACTGATCAGGCTGCATTAATGGGCAGTGGTGAGGCTGCAGATGGGCACTGATCAGGCTGCATTGATGGGCAATTGTGAGGCTGCAGATGGGCACTGATCAGGCTGCATTGATGGGCACTGATCAGGCTGCATAGATGGGCACTGGTGAGGCTGCAGATGGGCACTAATAAGGCTGCATTGATGGGCACTGATCCTTATTTTCCTTCAAAGTTCTTTATTTTATTTTAAGTTTTTTTCCTGAAACTTCCCCGCCTGTGTGTCTTATACGCTGATAAATAGGGTATTATTGTGCTGCCAAGGAGCATCCTAATAGGAGGAGAAAGTGAAGTGCCAGAGGGATGAGCTCATCACGGTGCTACTTCTCCTTTCACTGTCCAGTCACAGTCCAGGGCGGGTCCAGGACAATTGGTGTTCAGGGGAAGAGGGTTGCATGATGCTAGCCATCAGACTGAGAGCATCTAGTAGCAGAAAAAAACAGTTACTTTGGGGGAAATCTCTGGATTGAATCTGAATATTAAAGAAGAACTGGTTTTCTTATTTTATATTATGCTTTATTTTTACATTATAATGAGCTATTCATTAGTATCTTACATTTTCTTGGGCCCTCTCCAATATACCGTATTTTTCGCACCATAAGACACACCTGACCATAAGAAGCACCTAGGTTTTAGAGGAAGAAAACAAGAAAAAAATATTCTGAACCAAATGGTGTACTAAAATAAATATATACCAGATCTTTGAAATACAGTATATACCAGTGTCCATGAAATACAGCACATACCAGATCAATGAAATACAGCATATACCAGTCCTATGAAATGCAGCACATACCAAAGTCCATAAAATACAGCCATACCTGTGTCCATGAAATGCAGCCTGACAGAGCTGAGAGGGAGATTCATATCTCCCGCCACCGCCGCGCTGTGATGATGTCATCACACTGCACCTAGTGGAGCTCCACTCTGCAGCCAGATCCCATTCAGATAGAAGACAGAGCAGCTCCAGCTGCTGCAGTACTTCATTCGGCCACTGGGGCTGCTCTGTCTTCTCACTGTGTGAGATCAGAGCAGCGCTCTATGGTGTCCAGAAGCCCGCAGTGTAATGTGAGCTCCCAGCGGCAACGAGGGGGGGGGGGGGATTTTTTTCAGGTATTTGCACCATAAGACGCAGGGAGACTTTCCCCCACTTTTTGGGGGAAAAAAGTGCGTCTTATGGTGTGAAAAATACTGTACTTCTCAACTATCTGCGGGCAGTGTTGCCAACCGCCAGTAAATTTACTGACAGTTTGTAAAAATCTGTGATTTTTAGAACTGTCTATAAATATCAGGATCTGATAATTTGTCATGCTGTGCTGACTTCTTAAGTGTAAACTGGGCAAATTACTTGATATGGGTATTGTCAGTGTTTCCATGTTGTGTTTAAATATCAATTGTCTTAGTTTTTAATAGGAGTTCAGTTATTTTTCAGGTTGCCAGTAAAAATGTGCTCTGCCAGTAAGATTTCCCATGATTTGCCAGTAAAAAACGCTGCAGGAGGTTGGCAACACTGTCTGCGGGCAGTGTGGGCTCAAGGGGAGGATGACTTGGGTCCCACAACAATGGCTGGGCCCTGGGCAGCTGCCCCTTTTGCCCTGTGTTAAAGACGGCCCTGTTTATGGGTAATGTCAAATGGTTTTGATAATTTATTCACAATAGAAAATAGAAAACATATCAAATGTTTAAACTGAGAAAATGTACTGTTTTTAATTCACTGCTATCTGATCACAGGCATCCAATATTGTGTTTCGGTCTTGTATCTTGCACACAGAGATTTCTCCAGGTTCTCTCAGTGCCAGTTCACACCACATGCAGTTCAGTGCATTTTTTTTTATGTATCAAAACCGCATGGAAAGTAGGATATATGGTTTTCAATTGCATAGTTCACACCAGTGTGGTCAGTTTCAGTGCGTTCCAGTTCCAGAAAAAAAAGTAGAACATGCTGCATTTTTTTCTTCACTAAACTGTACTGGAACGCACCAGAATGTACGCGTTTTGTCATAGACGTCTTCGGAAGCGTAAGGCGAAGGAGTATATGACGAAACGCGTAATGGGAGCCATTCTCACGCAGTTACGTCACTTCCCGTCAGTCGAGTCCGGCGGGGGGATCGCACACCGTTCGGTCCCAGGAAGCGTGCGGAGCTCTGTAGCTCACCCACCATTCTCTGTACCAGGAAACTGACCTGGAAAGCTTTATTTTAAGATTTTGCACTGTTTTTTTAATGAAGATTTTATATTGGATGTTCTTAATGGAAACTTTTTAAATAGCAAATAAACAGCAAATTGATTTACGGAGTTACACTATCCTGTCTTTTCTGTCTTACCCCTGGACATGGAGAAACACTAAGGAATACACCAACACAGCGAGAAAAAACCCAACCAACAGTCCCATCTCCACAAAGATTGGCAGCCATGTGTTTTACCCCTGCAGGGGTGATGCCATCTGGTAAGTGGGGTATCTATAGGGGAGCAAGAGTGTCTCACACCTAAGGCTACTTTCACACTGAGGCGCTTTACAGGCGCTATTTAGCTAAAAATAGCAGCTGTAAAGCGCCTCAAAAATACCCCCCAATCCACCCCAATGTGGATGTGCTTTCACACTGGGGCGGTACGCTTGCAGGACGTTACAAAAAGTTCTGCAAAGCAGCATCTTTGGGGCGGTGCAGTGAATGGTGATACACCGCTCCACCACCGCCCCTGCCCATTGAAAACAATGGGCAGTGCTTCCGAAGCGGCTGCACACCGCCTCGGTAGTGCGGCATGCCGGCACTTTTAACCCCTTGTGGGGGGTTAAAAGGGCTGCGCTCCCGCTTGCATAGCGGCGCTGTAGCGCTGATATAACAGCGGTAAATCCCCGCTGATACTAGTGGGGATTTACCGCTACCGCCCCAGTGTCAAATTAGCCTTAAAGAGCACGGACCACCATTCACGGAGGAGTATATAAGAGAATCCTGCATATTAAGTGTAACTTCAGAACTGTTGTCATCATTTCATGAAATAGGACAGAAGAAATCACTTTTTGCACACAAGCACTATTATGATCTTTCTTAGGATTTATGATATATAGAGCACTTTATGCACATCGGTATATGTATGAGTTTACAAACACAATTTAATCAAATGTTTATAGAATATGTTGCCTAGTAGGACACGCCAATTATAGGATTGCATTTCACTTTTGATGTATTTATGTCACAGATTAAGATTATGGCACCAATTTGCTTATTATAACGCAGCACATTGAAGTAGTGTATACAAACCACAAATCAGAAAATACCTACCAGTTACTGATCTAGGCAGGCAGCACCCTTCCCCCCACTAAAACGTTCTCATTATTCTGAAATTGTTCGACAATTTTTAGGCGGATCGGTGAACCTCTGCCCATCTTTACTCCTGAGACTCTCTAAGATGCTCTTTTTATACCTAATCATATTACTGACCTGTTACCAATTAATGTAATAACAGTGGGTATAGAAAAGAATCACCCCCTTTAAAATAATCATATGTTGTTGCTTTGCAGCCTGAAATGAAGACAGACACAGTTTTTGTTTAGCTGTATTTACTCAGTGCAGCTTATAACATCCAAGTGAAAGATATAACACCAGATGTCAGAAAAAAATAAAATAAAAAACAGAATCACTGAGTTGGAAAAAGGATCACCCCCTTGTGTCAGTATTTTGTTGGACCACCTTTTGCTTTAATTACAGCCTTTAGTCTGTTGGGATTTGTCTCTACTAACTTTGCACATCTAGACTTTGCAATATTTGCCCATTCTTCTTTGCAGAACTGCTCAAGTTTAGTTAAATTTGATGGTGACCATTTGTAGACTGCAGTCATGCCACATATTTTCAATGGGGTTTAAGTCTGGGCTCTGACTAGGCCATGCAAGGACATTCTCCTTTTTCTGCTTCAACCATTGTGTGGTCCTTTTTGCTGTGTGCTTTGGGTCATTGTCTTGTTGAAAGGTAAACCTTCTTCCCATTGGCAACCTTCTGGCAGAGGGCAGCATATGTTTTGTGCTACTGCAGAGAAACCCCTATACCAGGATATAACCACCTCCATGCTTTACTGTAGGGATGGTGTTTTTTGGATGGTGAGCTGTATTGGATTTTCGCCAGATATATTGTTTAGTGTTGAGGCCAAATAATTCGATTTTATTAATTCATTTAATTTTGTTTATTAATTTTCGATCTCTAAATGCCTAAAAAGCCTCCACTGATGAGGTTGCACTGGTGAGAATCCGCTGATGAGGTTGTACTGGTGAGCTTCCACTAATGAGGCTGCACTGCTGAGCCTCCACTAATAAGACTGCACTGGTGAGCCTCCAATAATGAGGCTGCACCAGTGTGCCTCCACTAATAAGGCTGCACTGGTGAGCCTCCAATAATGAGGCTGCACCGGTGAGCCTCCAATAATGAGGCTGCACCGGTGAGCCTCCACTAATGAGGCTGCACTGGTGAGAATCCACCGATGAAGTTGCACTGGTGAGCCTCTAATAATGAGACTGCACTGGGGAGGCTGCACTAATGAGCCTGTACTTTTGAGGCTGCACTAATGAGCCTCCGCTAATGAAGCTGCACTGTTGAGGCAGCAATGCTTAGCCTCCATTGATGAGCCTCCACTGGTGAGGCTGCAATACTTAGCATCCACTGGTGAGGCTGAACTGGTGAGCCCCCAGTGATGATGTTGCACTGGTGAGCCTCCACTGATGAGGCTGCACTGGTGAGGATGCACTAATGAGCCTGTACTTTTGAGGCTGCACTGATGAGGCTGCACTGGTGAGCCTCCACTGATGAGGCTGCACTGGTGAGCCTCCACTGATGAGGCTGCACTGGTGAACCTCCACTGATGAGGCTGCACTGGTGAGCCTCCACTGGTGAGGCTGCGCTGGTGATCCTCCACTGGTGAGGCTGCACTGATGAGCCTCCACTGTTGAGGTTGTAATTGTGAGCCACCACTGGTGAGGCTGCACTGATAAGGCAGCAATTGTGAGGCTGCACTGGTGAGGATGCAATTGTGAGGCTGCAATGGTGAACCTCCACTGATGTGGCTGCAATTTTGAGACTACACTGGTGAGGCTGCATTGATGGAGCTGCACTGATGAGGCTGCATTGATGGAGCTGCACTGACGGAGCTGCACTGATGGGCATTGATGGAGCTGCACTGATGGGCATTGATGAGGCTGCCTTGATGGAGCTGCACTGACGGACCTTCACTGATGGGCATTGATGGAGCTGCACTGATGGACACTGATGAGGCTGCATTGATGGAGCTGCACTGACGGAGCTGCACTGATGGGCACTGATAAAGCTGCACTGATGGGCACTGATGGAGCTGCACTGATGGGCACTGATGGAGCTGCACTGACAGGGGCATTGACAGGGCATCACTGATGGGCACTGATGGAGCTGCACTGATGGAGTTGCACTGACAGAGCTGCACTGATGGGCATTGACAGAGCTGCACTGATGGGCACTGATGGAGCTGCACTGATGGGCACTGATGGAGCTGTACCGATGGGCACTGATGGAGCTGCACTGACAGAGCTGCACTGATGGGCAATGATGGAGCTGCACTGATGGGCACTGACAGAGCTGCACTGGTGGGCATTGACAGAGCTGCACTGATGGGCCTGCACTTATGGACACTGATGGACCTGCACTTATGGGCACTGATGGAGCTGCATTGATGGGCACTGATGGAGCTGCACTTATGGGCACTGATGGAGTGGCACTGGGGCAGGGTGACCCCCCTCCCCCCTAAACACCAGAAGCTGCTGTATCGATCTCCAGTCCCAGCAACAGCTACAGCTTGGCAGAAGGGGGTGTAGCTGGGCAGCAGCTGAAGGGAGGTGAATGCGGGTCAGAGGCCTAGGAGGTGCGGGAGCGCCGTGGAAAGAAGAGGCAGATTTGGCTTCCCCGCCACTAAACTCCTCTGCAGTAGCTGAAGCTGGCCAGAAGGAAGCCATTCAGCAGCGCTGCAGGGAGGTGGCGCAGGGCATCATGGGGGGGGGGGGCAGTACGAGGGTCGGAGCCCTGAGGGGAATCGGGAATCTATTTTTTACAGTTAAAGCCCCATGTGACTTCCCTGCAGTGCTCCAAGCTAGAGAGAGGAGCCGGCCCATGGGTCATTGGTGCTGGGGGAAGGGAGGCGGCCATAGGTGTGCGCAGCCTATTGAATTAGGGTGTGCACCCCAAAGCTCAAACACATACTGTATGCATGTGTGTATGCATGTATATATACTGACAGTGTCAACAGAGCATCGGACAGTGTCAGTAGGGCAGAGAGTGGTATCAGTAGGGCAGAGGACAGTGTCAGTAGGTTTTATTTTTATTTAATTATTTTTTTTACAATTTTTTAGGAGCCCCGTTAGGGGGCTTTGGTGAAATATCAGAGGTCTAAACAGGGGGGAATCTGCCCCACACAGGGTGATTAGGGTGTGCCCAGGCACTCCTGGCACACCCTCTGTCCACGCCTATGGGGGCAGCATAGGAAAGGAGTGGGGTACATTCAAAACTACAAGTGGGGGGGAGAGGAAGATGGTGGAAGGTGTCGGGCAGCAGTAACAGGTGGCCAAAGGAGGAATGACAACACAGACTCATAAGATACGGGAGAGGAGATTGACAGTGAGTGGGCAGTGCAGTTTTTGGGTGGACTCTATGATGCAAGTAGAAACGGAAACACAAGTCCCTGCTTGCTGAGGATTGAACTACAACTGGGAAGTGCCAAGGCCACTTGCTGGGGATACAGGAGGAAGAGCAGCCAGCGGTCTTACTAACAGGAAATCACTGGGCAATAACTTTTTTCAGCAAGATCAGCAGGCTATTTCAGAGGAACTACAGAGCTCAGAAGAAGATGGATGGCATAGTAGGTGAAGGTTGGAGATCAGCAACAAGAACATGGAAAAAAAGTTTTTGCCCGGAGTTCTGCTTTAAATATATGTATCTTTCAAAACACATTTAGCCTCTTACTCATCACATAGGTATAGAAAAAAGACTCCTCAAAGGTGTTTTCCTAGTAATCTAGCAATAATTTTCTTTAATTAGTGTTTGTCGTGTGATATTTACTGTTGAATAAATTAATAAATCCTGCTAAACAGCAATGCCAGACACTATGCAAGCATATAGAATTCTTGTCTATCGGCTTGTGCCAGCCTTATCTCACGTCACCCAGCAGTGTGCCTGACACTGACAATTTATGGCGGGTAGCGAGCTGGCCCGGATGAGCAATCACGCACAATAGGCGCTCAGGCAATTTTGTTGCTAGCGCCTATCTGTATTAGGTCAGGCTGGAATAGATGACATGGGTAAATGGAGTTTAGTTAACAATGCAAATTCTTGCTGTTTACAATATTTACTTATTTTAATTTTGATTCTTCCTGCTTCTTCAAAGAGAACGGCGTCAAAAACATATGAAAACACTTTAAGTTTGCAAATCCTTCATCTCCAAGGAGACCTGCCCCACTTAGGATCAAAGTGACTGGTGGCATAGATTATGCCATTTAATAGCTCACACGCTTGCTTTGCTACTAAAACATAATTTAAACATGAATTTTGTACTGTGTTTGAATTGAATATAGTCTGCGTTCCTGCTGTCTATGTTTTTAGATGCTAAGGTTTTGGCACCTTGGAGGTTTTGGAACTTTCTTTTAAGGTGCATCTAAACAAAAATTAAATATATTGCAGATTACTTGTAATAAGAGGTGATGGCTGCATT
>BLSH010289649.1:455006-470847 GCA_018402905.1 Glandirana rugosa
CCCCACCCCTTGCATGTATCACGTCCCTAGACCCCACCCATTTCCCCACCCCAGATCCCTGCACTATGTACGTTCCCCACCCCAGACCCCTGCACTGTGTATATTACCCCCCACAGATCCCTGCACTATGTACTTTACCCACCCCAGACCACTGCACTTAGCACTATGTACGTTCCCCAGCACAGACCCCAGCACTATGTACGTTTCCCCCCTCAGACCCCAGCACTATGTATGTTTCCCACCTCAGACCCCAGCACTATGTATGTTTCCCACCTCTGACCCCAGCACTATGTATGTTTCCCACCTCAAACCCCAGCACTATGTATGTTTCCCACCTCTGACCCCAGCACTATGTATGTTTCCCACCTCAGACCCTAGCACTATGTATGTTTCCCACCTCTGACCCCAGCACTATGTATGTTTCCCACCTCTGACCCCAGCACTATGTACGTTTCCCACCTCAGACTAGAGTTGCCACCTCATCCCTTTAAAACCGAACACATATTAATTACACAAGTTCTGTGGCTGATTAAGGTGGTAATTAGACTCACTTGGTGCCTTATCTGCATTAAATTAGCCTCAGAACCTGTGTAATTCATATGTGTTCGGGTTTAAAAGGATGAGGTGGCAACCCTACCTCAGACCCCTGCACTAACTACGTTCCCTACCTTAGACCCTACCACTATGTATGTTACCTACACCAGACCCCTGCACTATGTACCTTACATACTTTGGACTCCTGCACTGTATGTACAGTAGGCTCAAGTTTAAAGCCCCTCCCACATTAATGCAATTTTGCCACAACCACCATTCACCTTGGCACGCTATACATGCCACTATTATCCCTACCCCCTTAGTTGCCCCCTGCTCCACCCCCATTCTCAGGAATTCGGATTTTCGAATGTTCCCAGGTATGACTATCTGTATATCAGGCACCCCTCCCTTTTGCAATGATCTGCATACACTGGAGCCTGTTGGTTTCAGTCGGTCAAACCTGAAAGGAGAGGGTGGAGCAGTAAAGCAAATTCTCTGTGCAGCACCACTAAGCTGGAAGCCCGACCTGTAATGAGCAACTATTTTTTTTTTTGCAAACTTTGTCATTGAGAAATGAGTCGTTTTAAACCCCCAACTAATGCCGAGAGGATTTTTTTAGAATGAGCTGATCCTGTTTAGCTGTATCTAAAAGCTTTTTAAAACCACTATAGAATCCATTTAGGTGCATATAATTGGGGCTGTGTAAACAACACACCTGGATAATTGAGGAGGGATTAAAGGTCTCAGACTGGGATTTTATTCTAAAGTGTCCTGGCCCGGCTTTCCTCTGAAGATCTGAAGCTGCTATTGATGTCTTTGACAGATCAGTGGTGAAGAATGTAATTACCATAGCAATGAGCGCCAACAAGTCAAAAATATATTTCTCTGACACTTCAAGCTTTCCGTTAAAAGACACACGCAGGATTCCAATTTTATAAAGAAAGGAGGATGGTGTGGAATTGGTGATTATTGGCATTGAGAATTGGGTGCTCTAATTCAACCCAAAGATGTTCTATCAGGTTGAGACTGCCTTGTATTTTTCTAAATAAATATAAGGTGTTCTTTGATTGGATGAGGTTAACACAGTGGTTCTCAACTCCGGTCCTTGGGACCCCCCAACAGGCCAGATTTCAAGTATTACCTTGGGGAGATGCAGACTAGAATACTGCAATCACTGAGTAGCAAATGATATCACCTGTGATGCATTTCAGTTATCCTGCAAACCTGGCCTGTTGGGGGGTCCCGAGGACCGGAGTTGAGAATCACAGGGTTAACATCATGACGTCGCCTTCACCTCTACCTCATTCATTCAATGAACACTTTGAAAAATAGAAAGTGTTCTCTGAATGTGACCCCCTGTGTTCACTATGCAGCAGAGCAGCCACTCAGCACAAGACCCCAAAGACATTGAGAATCACTGTAGTAGCGGCAGTAGGACAAGAGCCTCACTCACTTTGAGGTAGCACTCCAGAACCTCTGGAAATGGCTTGAGAAGAGGGATGCACACAGTTAATGGTTGGATTGAAGGCTGGCCCAGTAAGAAGGTCCCTGCAGGAGTGAATCAGAGTGCAACACACCATTTCTTTTCATGATGTTTTGGTGGATGTGGTTGCACTTGAACAGGAAGATGCAGAAGCAACTGTGGCAGTGGCAAAAAGGTATGGTCTGTTGCTCATGAATTAGGAGGCCATAGCCCTCTCACCACTGTCAGCCATACCCACGGTGATAATAGATAGGAAACTCTGATCTACATTAGCATTATGCCATCACCCCTAATATTTAGTAACAAGAGAATATTCTTTGGGGTTGGGACCATGTGGGCATTATCCTTGGCCCTTTTTTTGCCCTCCAATGCTCCTTGCTGCAAAGGCCAGTCATAGGTGAAGGCAGTGGTCATTGTTTAGTACTTCTGTTTCTTGTAGGGTTGCCACCTCATCCCTTTAAACCCAAACACATATTAATTACACAGGTCCTCAGGCTGATTAGGGTGGTAATTAAACTCACTTGGTGTCTTATCTGCATTAAATTAGCCTGAGAACCTGAGTAATTCATATGTGTTTGGGTTTAAAGGGATGAGGTGGCAACCCTAGTTTTTTGTTCAGGCAACGCATTGACATCCTTGCTGCCATTGAGCTGCATGCTGGGTGTTCAATGTGCCCCTGCACCTTTAAGGAGGGGTGGGGCCCCCTCCAGACTATCTGCCTTCATCTATCTTATATAAATGCATGTGCTTCCACTGTGGAGTCTCTTACAAGTCGGAGATAGGACTACAAATCACAGGGTGCCTTGGCGAGGCCTGTAGCTTACGCTTGCATTTGCAAATTTGTGCAACTTAACCCGTTTTTAAACGCATACTGCTAGACAGGTTAATCTGGTTGGTCGCAGGCTGGCTAAGTAGAGTTTGGTTTTTGCCTTGGATCAATCCTTGGCCCTTTTTTTGCAGGAGAGCTGGACATCCCCTTCCAGGACTATCTTCTACCACAACAAAGGCTGCTTTAACAACTGCTTGAAAAGCATCTACTGTTTTTTTTCTGCCAGCCCCAAAGACAATGGCTACACCGAGGCCATCGATCAACCAAACCATATGGGGGAAGCTCCACCTATTTGAGAGCGATGGTTAACCACTTCAGCCCCGGAAGGATTTCACACTTTAAGACCAATGCACTTTTTGCGATTCTGCACTGCACAGCTTTAACTGATAATTGCGCGGTCGTGCGACGTTGTACCCATACTAAATTTGCGGGGTTTTTTTCCTCACAAATAGAGCTTTCTTTTTAGGTATTTGATCCCCTCTGCGTCATTTCTGATCGCCGCTATAAATGAAAAAAGAGTGACAATTTTGCAAAAAAAAAAATATTTCTTACTTTTTGCTAAAATACAAATCCAAAAAATGCACTGATTACTGTGTAAATGGCATTGGCAGTGAAAGGGTTAACCTGGAGGGGGCGCTCTAAGGGTTAAATGTGTTCCCTAGGCGGGTTCTAACTGTATGTGGGCTGGGCTAGCAGGGGGAGAGGAGTGATCATGGCTTCCATATACAGGAAGCCTGTGATGACAGCTCTTCCCCCTCTATGAGAACAGAGATCCATGTTTACTTACACGGACCTCCGTTCTTTCATTGCGGGGGAGCCATCGTGGGTAGCCGGCGGTGATCGAGTCTGCCCTACCTGCTCCCTGGCCCCCCCGAACACAGTGAGCGTGCCTCCGGCGGCGCGTGCTCACAGTGCACGATCTCGCAGCCACCGTCAGTGGTTAACCCCTTCCCGTCCGCACTATAGCTCAAAGATGGCTACAGTGTGGGCCTGAATTTCCGGGAGGGCGTCCATGGATCCCGGCCCCTTACCACGTGATCAGCTGTCAGCCAATGACAGCTGATCATGTGATGTAAACAGAAGATCGGTAATCGTTTTTTTTTCCCTCATGCTGTCAACGTGAGGTAAAAACAAAGCCGATCACCGGCTTCTGTCAGAGGGACCAATGTCCTTCTGACAGAAGCCGGTAATCGGAGAGACATGGTCTGTGCCGTGGTTGCCTCATCTGGGCCCACCATTGCCACCTGCCAGTGCCACCAATCAGTACCCACCAGAGCCACCTACCAGTGCCCACAATGCCACCTACCTTTGCCTAACAATGCCACCTATCAATGCCCACTAGTGCTGCCAATCAATGCCCATCAGTGCCACCGATCAGTGCTACCTATCAGTGTCACCTACCAGTGCCTATCAGTGTCACCCATCAGTGCCACCTATTAGTGTTGCCTATCAGTGCCCTTCAGTGCCACCTATCAGTGCCCTTCAGTGCCACACATCAGTGCCAACCATCTGTGCCCATCAGTGCTGCCTTATCAGTGCCTATCAGTGCTACCTATTAGTGCCCATCAATGCAGCCTCATCAGAAAAAATATCTGTTTTTAAAATTGACCTGTTTTCAAAATTTTATAACAAACTATGAAACTGTTTTTGTTTTGTTTTTTTCAAAAATGACGGTCTTTTTTCATTTTTTTAGCAAAAAAATAAAAAACCCAACAGTGATTAAATACTACCTAAAGAAAACTCTATTTGTTGGGGGAAAAATGATAAAAATTTAATTTGGGTACAGTGTTGCATTACTGCGTAATTGTGATTCAAAGTGCAACAGCGCCGAAAGCTAAAAATTGGTCTGGGCAGGAAGGGGGTTTAAGTGCCCAGTAAGCAATTGGTTAATTTGAGTACTCACTACACAGACATACTCCACCGGTACACTACAATATACTGTAATATACTGTGTCAAATGTGCAGTAGCGCACAGAAATATATGTCGTTAAACTTGCAGTAATGCAATGAATTATATGGCGTTAAACTTGCAATAATGCACAGAACTTTATGGCGTTAAGCTTGCAGTAATGCACAGAACTATATGGCGTTAAACTTGCAGTAACGCACAGAACTATATGGCGTTAAACTTGCAGTAACGCACAGAACTATGTGGCGTTAAACCTGCAGTAATGCACACAACTATATAGCGTTAAACTTGCAGTAACGCACAGAAATATATGGCATTAAACTTGCAGTAACGCACAGAACTATATAGCGTTAAACTTGCAGTAGCGCACAGAAATATATGGCATTAAACTTGCAGTAACGCAATGAAATATACGCTGTTAAATGATCACTACACTGACACTATCTGAACTGTCCCTACTCTAGATACACACTAATGTAAAGATGAATGACTCGTCACTACACTGACACTATCTGAATTCTCCCTATCTGCATGCTAATGTAAAGATGAGTGGTCGTCAGTACACTCACACTGACTATCCCTAGAGTGACACTAAACTAATATTCTCTACTAGTCTGCAACTGTGAAGACATGAGAGGTGTAGGATAAGTGGGAGGCCCCCGCCCCCCACGGGCAACGGGGCGCCTCCGGTGAAATACCACTACTCTTATCGTTTTTTCACTTACCCGGTGAGGCGGGGGGCCAGCCCCAGGGGCTCTCGCTTCTGGCTACAAGCGCCCGGCGCCCGCCGGGCACGACCCGCTCCGAGGACAGTGGCAGGTGGGGAGTTTGACTGGGGCGGTACACCTGTCCTAAGACGAGCTCAGGGAAGACAGAAATCTCCCGTGGAGCAGAAGGGCAAAAGTTCGCTTGATCTTGATTTTCAGTATGAATACAGACCGTGAAAGCGGGGCCTCACGATCCTTCTGACTTTTTGGGTTTTAAGCAGGAGGTGTCAAAAAAGTTACCACAGGGATAACTGGCTTGCGGCAGCCAAGCGTTCATAGCGATGTCGCTTTTTGATCCTTTGATGTCGGCTCTTCCTATCATTGTAATATTCTATACTGACAACAGAATCACAATAGAACACTCTAGCACACTAACTGTCTAGTAGCACTAAACAGAGCCCTTGTAGCATCGTTTATTGAAACCCCACAGAAATGGAAACTGGAAGTGACGTTTCGTTGCCACCATGTTGCTGCACCCGCATTCGTCTGCAGTAAGGATACAGACAGAAGGCGGCAAGCGGACATCTTTGTACACCCATCGTAGTTTTTAATTTCACACTTATTTTTAACAGTAAACGGAGCTTACATACAGAAATACAGTATATAGACATATGTGACACTGTTTTGATGCTCAATTTTAAAAGCAGCGGCAAGCCTGATGATCTCACAGTTTAGCAAATGTCACAGAACACCGCTGCTTTTAAAATTTAACATCAAAACAGTGAGACGGATTTCTAAATCCTGTACTTCAGTATGTAAAAATAAGTGTGAAATAAAAAACTCCGGTGGGTATACAAAGATGGCCGCTTGCCATCTCCTGTCTATATCCTTACTGCGGAGGTGTGCGGGTGTAGCAACATGGCAGCGACAAAATGTCTTTTTTAGTTTTTTTAGTAAAAAAAAAAAAGTCATCAGTGATTAAATACCACTAAAAGAAAGCTCTATTTGTTGTGAAAAAAATGATAAAAAATTCATTTGGGTACAGTGTTGCATGACTGCGCAGTTGCATTGAAAGCTAAAAATTGGTCTATGAACGAAGGGGGTTTAAGTGCCCAGTAAGTAAGAGGCTAATTTGAGTACTCACTACACAGACACACTCCACTGATACACTACAATATACTGTAATATACTGCGTGAAACGTACAAAAATATATGGCGTCAAATTTGCAGTAACGCAATGAAATATATGTAGTTAAACTTGCAGTAACGCACAGAACTATATGGTGTTAAACTTGCAGTAACGTACAGGACTATATGACGTTAAACTTGCAGTAATGCACACAACTATATAGTGTTAAACTTGCAGTAACACACAGAAATATATGGCGTTAAACTTGCAGTAACGCAATGAAATATACTGTGAAAACATTTAACATCAAAACAGTGAGACGGATTTCTAAATCCTGTATTTCAGTATGTAAGCTCCTTTTACTGTTAAAAATAGGTGTGCAATAAAAAACTCTGGTGGGTGTACAAAGATGTCCGCTTGCCGTCTTCTGTCTGTATCCTTACTGCAGAGTAGTGTGGGTGTGGCAACATGGCGGCGGCAAAACCTCACTTCCGGTTTCCATTTCTGTGGGGTTTCAATAAACGATGCTACACCCTGTTCTATCTCTCTCCACACCGATATCACACTGAAAATGGCCGCTAATGAAAGAATACTTTTATAGTGTGGGGCAGGACTAAGAGCAATGAGCCATGATTGGACACAGTCATCATGACAGTGGCCAATCATGGCTCTGACAGTGCTCTGTGCCATGATTGGGCAAAGCTTTCACTGCTTCAGCCAATCAGGGCTTTCAATGCACTGTGCGGCGGCGCATGCTTGG
The DNA here is from genome assembly GCA_018402905.1 of Glandirana rugosa. NCBI lineage: Eukaryota > Metazoa > Chordata > Amphibia > Anura > Ranidae > Glandirana > Glandirana rugosa. The sequence continues at coordinate 462,358 of BLSH010289649.1, forward strand.
GCCGAACCGTTTGCCCATCCCTATTTATCATCAATACAAGTTTTGTTCTCTGCAACTGGACTCTGTTTACTGTGTTTACTGCCTTCACACCATGCTGCACCTCCCCTCACACCTTGCAGTGGTCGGTGGCAACGGAAGTCTGAAGAACAGCCAGAACTTGGATAATGCCTAAAATGGACTACCTTTTGGAGGTATGCCCGGGCAACCATGTAAAGTTAGTTAGGGACATGTTAAGGACATTCAACTGTACTGTTAAGACTTTTAAGTAAAGTTGCATCAACTGTTCTAAGCCTGGTCTGAAGTTATTCAAAGGAGTGCATGATGGTCCTGGCGTATGAAAGAACTTGGGTCAGTAAAGCACATGTGGGGTATTAAATAAAGCAAATACAAAATGTCTACTAGGCAAATCAAGCAGGAAGTGTAATGCAGTTGCTATGGGTAACCAAGTGCTAGTGCAAGGTACATTGCAGCCGGTCATAAAGCATGTGTAGGTGAAAGGTCCTCTGGTAGCGAGGGGGTCGGTGATCTGGCTCCCTCCCCAGCAGTCAGTACCCCATAGCAACCGGAGCGGAATCCACGTTACGGAGACCTGTAGCCTGGTCACATGTTACGGGAAAAAAGGAGTGAGCGTATAAGGTCTGTGCTAAGTACACAACGTGACCCCATTCGGTTAATAGGAGTGAGGTAACAGATGTATGCTGGACTGATGGAGAGGGTATGGGCTCAGCTATGTCCCTCCTGAATGCAAATGCAACATATATCAGACAACAGTGAGTAGTGACACGGGACAGCACTTTTCCAAGAAACTTTGTACTTTTATTACTGCACACAGTGACACGGCTCATCTCTAAGTCAGGGACCTACCTTAATGTTTTTTAACAATTTTTTTCTTTTTTTAACTAAATTTTTTTCTACATACTTTTATCAGGAGTAGTTCACTGTGAAATTCACCCATTGTGTTAATTGGGGCTGCACTGCAACTGCGAGCCAAATGCTCAGCTCACTGTTGGGATGTGGCCCTGCAATCTAGTCTGAATCTAATCTGAAGTTCAGCAATTTAAAAAACAAGAGTAAAAAAAAAAAAAATAGTTGTTTAGCAGGCGGCAGTAGCAGCGCCTGAACATCTGTCAGCTTCTTCTATACCCCCTCTGACAACTGATCCACATTGGATTGCTTTTCAGAAAGTGGTAAGCAGCACCGCCAATGTGAAAAAAGCCTAAATAATAGGAAATCTATTTTTTTTTATTTTTACATTTTAGGTATGCTATGAGCATTGGAACACATAACAAACATATACTGCTACAGAGGTCCATCATTTACAATCTTCCGCTTGTGTCTTGTTGAAGGAAAATAAAAATGTTTGAACGTATTCAATAGACAGATCATAGCTGTATAAAATGGGATCTGATCAATTACTATACTATAGGTACTGCTCTGGGTAGATGACTGAACTGGGGGGACGTGCTTCACTTCAAGTTACTTCCTTTTAAACATCTTCAATATAGGGGCGAGACCAAGATGGCGACTTGAGCGGACGTTTTTCCCGGAACTCTGCTGGAGAAATTCCTATTAACTGATCCTGTTGATGCCCATTCACCCTCTTGAGCCTCTCTATTGCTCTGCATGCCCTTTAAGTACTCTGGCAAGTCGCAGCGGGGGAGGAAGAAGCTGAAATTTCCCCCAGGGGCTGCTCTACTTGTGGACCCCTACCCCTCCTCCTGTAAGGTTGCCATGTTGGACTACTAGGCCCCTTCTCCTACTCCTAATATTACGTCTCTTGTCCCATGGCTAAGATTCATAGCTTCCTGGAATGTTCAAGGTCTCAATTCAGCCATCAAAAGATCCCTTGTGTTTACATTTCTTGCTAGATTCTCCCCTCGCATCTGTATACTTCAAGAGACCCATTTGCTGGGGTCTCACATACTGGGTCTCAAGAAGGCCTGGGTCAGTGCCCACTACCATGCTACCTATTTAAATTATGCAAGGGGGGTTAGCATTCTCATCCACAGATCTCTGCAGTTTCAGTTCTTGGAAGTGCAAACTGATCCCGAGGGAAGATTTGTACTGTTACATGCACTTATTACGGATGTCCCATTCATAATTGTGGGTTTATATTTACCGCCCCCAGCTGATGTGGCCTTGCTTTCTCATATTATGAATAAGGTAACCTCATATGGGGTCCCCAATGTGCTGCTTGCTGGGGACTTCAATATGGCTCCATCGCCTGATCTGGACAGGATGCACACTGCTTCTGGGTGGACTTCTGGCCTCAATCATTGGGCGAATGCGTTTGCACTGACGGATGTGTGGCGACATTTTCACCCATCTGATCGGGAGTTTACATGTTACTCGGCCACGTACAGAATGTTTTTGCACATTGACTTGGTGTTAGCATCCTCGGAGGTCCTCAGGTGGGTGATGTCTACTCTCCCAGGGGATTTTGGATCATGCTCCTGTCCTTTTTACCCTAACCTGCACCAAGACAATCAAGGGGATCTTCTATGGGCAAATATCATGTAGATTGTTGATATACAGGTGTACCTGTATCTGCTTATGTACTAACTACTGTCCCATGAGGACCCCTGTATAGAATTGGTGTGGATGAATGTTGAATTTTATTTGTTAAATGTATTTGTAATAAGTACCATATAAATGTATATGGACTGAACTTTTTAAGCTGATTCAATAAAAATCTTTTTTTATTAAACACCAGTGTACGTGCCGATAAAGTCCATTTTCTCCGGTTTAACAACAATAAACCCAATCCTAATTCTTACTCTTAGGACGTGGCACATAATATTACATTTCCCTGGAGGTCCTATTGGCCATCATAGGACACCCATAATCCTTTACTTTTTACCCTCCAACCTTCCCTGCCTGTTGGCACAGGCATGTGAAGACTGTCTAGATACTGGGTGATGGACCCTGAGATCAAGGAGGAACTCCCGGAGGCGCTATATAGCTACTGGATTGCTAATACTGAATCAGCTAACCCCTTGGTGGTCTGAGATGCTTTTAAAGTGTGGCTGAGGGGAGAGTATATCAAGCGTATTACAACTATTAGGAGGGATTCTGTGCACACTCTGGAGCAACTTGAAAAAGACCTGCGGATCCAGGAGTCTGCTTATGCTGCAGACCACATGAGTGCCAATTATGTAGCCTGGCAGCATGCTCTTAGGGAACTTTCTGTCTTTAGAACTAGTCAGACCCAGACGTCTCTACTTAATGCGGCCCAGAGGATTTTTGAATGTGGTGACAAAAATGGGAGGCTGCTGGTATGGCTGGCAAGAGGACAGTTTGCGGCTACTCACATAAGTAGAGTCAGGGATTCAGGGGGAGTAGTGCAGGTGACACCTCACTCTATTAATCAGTGTTTTCTGCAATTTTATGAGACCCTTTATTCTTCTAAGGTGACATGACACTTCAACTCTAGACAGTTATCTGGACCGTATTGACTTTCCAGTATTGGTGGACAAAGAGATAGACAGATTAGACAAGGATATTACACTAGAAGAGGTTCAGGTGGCCCTAAGTCACATGCAATCAGGCAAGGCCCCTGGGTTTGATGGTATTCCTAGCGAGTTCTATGCCTTGCTCCTAGATTAACCTCTCTGCTCACTGAGTTTGCAGACCTAAATTCCCTTCCAGCTTCTATGTCCGAAGCCCTCATAGTGCTGGTGCCCAAACCTGGTAGGGACCTGGAGGATTGTGCCTCATATAGGTTGATTTCTTTGATAAATACAGATGCTAAACGGTTGGCAAAAATTCTGGCCCTCTGTCTCACTACGGTTATTGAGCAACTTGTTCAAGTAGACCAGACTGGGTTCATGCCAGGGAAGGTCACTGACATAAATATACGATGGTTGTTTCTTAAACTTTCAGCAACACATGATAATGCGGGCACACGCGTGGTGGCTTAGTTGAATGCGGAAAGGGCCTTTGACTCGGTCGAATGGCCTTTTCTCTGGAGGGTGTTACAACGGTTTGGATTCGGCCCTAGATTTCTCCAATGGTTGGGAATGTTGTACAAAACCAAGGGCCAGAGTTCGCATTAGTAGCAACATCTCAGCACTTGCCAGCTAGGGTTGCCACATCATCCTTTTAATCCACGACACATATCAATTGCACAGGTTCTGTGGCTGATTAAGGTGGTAATTAAACTCACTTGGTGCCTTATCTGCATTAAATTAGCCTAATGTAATTCATATGTGCCCTAGATTAAAGAGATGATGTGGCAACCCTATTGCCAGCCCCCTGGCAAGAAGAACTAGGCAAGGGCGCTACCTATCTCCAAACCTATTTGCATTAGCACTTGAGCCACTGGCTATACTTATATGCAACTCCCGGCTTGTTGAGGGTTGGCGGGTTGGTCCCCTGGAGGAGAAGATTTTGCTTTATGCGGATGTCACCTTACTTTACCTAAACGATGCAAACTCCTCCCTGCGGGCCACCCTAGCTATCTTCGATGAGTTTGGACATTTCTCTGGAATTAGAATAAACTGGAGTAGATCAATATTGTTTCCACTAGACCCAGAATCCAGGAGATCTGCTGCATTCACGCCTTTGGTATGGTTGAGGAGTTTAAATATCTAGGTATAAGAGTGTCCAAAGACCTAAACAAATATTATGACCTAAATGTCCACCCTGTGCTACTACAACTAAAAGAAAGGTGCAACACCTGGAATACTTTACCCTTGAATGTTATAGGATGAACCAATATATTAAAATTATCTTCCTCCCCAAATTTCTTTATGTGTTCCATTCTCCTGCAAAGGCCCTTTTTTGAGGAAATAGATAGCTGTGTGAGCTCCTTTATCTGGGCTGGAGCTGCTCCGCATCTGGTGAGGTCTACCCCACAGCTTCCAGTTAGGTACGGGAGGCTTGCCCTCCCAAATTACTGAGTTTATTTCTGGGCAGTAATACTTGTCACAGTGCGTTGGTGGGCGGTGGGCTCTAGGGATAACGTGACAGTTTGTCTGGAAGTGGCACTCCTGGGCTCCCTTACAGAACTGAGCAACTTGATCTATAGGATATTGAGGGCCTATGCATCTCTCATGCTGCCTACCAGAAAGACATTGAAAGTATGGGCGACTGCTAGGGCCAGATTCCTTAAGCCTAGCTATTGATCCCACTTAGGATTGCCACCTCATCAAGTTAAACTCAAACACATATGAATTACACAGGCTCTGTGGCTGATTAAGGTTGTAATTAAACTCACTTGGTGACTTATCTGCATTTAATTAGCCTCAGAACCTGTGTAATTCATATGTGTTCGGGTTTAAAGATATCACTAGTCCCCCTACCGTGCATTGTGGGGTAACCCCTCCTTGCCAACACCTGAGGATGATACCTGACCCACAGGTGTGGGCTAGGTACAGGATTCGGAGACTACGAGATGTCATGCCATCAGGTACACTATTGTCCTATTGGACGCTATCTGCTACTTTTAGATTACCTCGCTGGATGTACTTTCGGTACTTCCAATTACGGCACACAGTGCGGTCCCAATTTGCTAACTCCCCTGCACTTGAGACGGACCCAATAGAGGAGTTACTGGCACAGAAATCCCTGTCTAAACCCCTTTCTACACTTTACTTGGCTCTGCTTAGTTTGCAGTCCCCCAAAATGGATAGGCTGTGGGAAAACGGCATGTAGACATTCCCCAGTTAGAAAGGGAGGAATGGGAAGAATGTTTAGAAGACTGCTCCAGACTAATGATAGCTTCCAGAGACAAATTAATTCAGAGAAAATGTTTACACAGGGTGTACTTTACTCCACGAGATTGCACAGAATCTATACACAACACTCCCCCATCTGCACCAGATGTCACACGAAGGTGGGCACCTACTTCCACATGTTCTGGAGATGTCCAAGGGTGGCACGATTTTGGACGGCGGTCGTGGATACAATCAACTCTGGTCTGCAGTTGTCTCTTTCTTGTTCACCTACATTGGCACTTTTGGGCATATATGCTGATGAACAAACCCCATGATATACTAAGCTGCTGATCTCATACCTCCTGTATTATGCCAAAAAGGAAATACTCTTTAAGTGGGCCTCTTCCTCCCCTCCTACATTATCCTCCTGGGAATCGACTGTTAACAGTGTGTATAAGCTGACTTACATCAATAGAACTTGCCCCCGGAAGTATGAGAAAATATGGCAGCCATGGGTAGATAGTACATAAATTCCTTACAGGAAAAAACTGTACAGTCATATGATTGTGTTGGTGATTGTTTCTCTAAAAGCTGTTATACCTTGGACAAGAGTTACTATTTCTATTACTGATCGAGATACTGTTACTATATCCGATCAACACAACCCTGTATACCTTCTGTTATCCTCCCTATATATTATCCTGGACTCCGAACTAACCATTAGGCCCCACATCCAATCGCTATCCAAAATTTGCTGCCTCAATCTCTGCAACAAGATACGCCCCTTCCTAACCAATGACACCACAAAGCTTCTAATCCACTCCCTGGTCATCTCTCGCCTCGACTACTGCAACTCCCTCCTCACTGGCTTACCTCTAAATAGGCTATCCCCACTTCATATATATGTGTAAATCACAGCGCCATACCGTAAATCCAAACAAATACAACCCACGAAAAATTAAAAAAATTAAAATTGTATATACACACTAAATTCATAAATATATGCTTTAAATAAAGTTCATATAAAGAACATTTGAGTGTCCAAATCTTTGAAGAAAGTGCTTTGCAGAAAGTGCTCATAAGGTGCTTCAATAGTGCTCAAATACACATTCGGGTGATAAGGTGAACGGTGCTGGGTGACCCCCTATAGTCCCGCACTCACCAAAATCTGTGGATCCACTGCTTTTCAGTCAGTGGATCGATTAGGCTGTAGGGGGTAAAACTTTATCTGACCTGGACCATAAAACTGCTGACACCGGAACTTCTTGTGCTCAGGGAAATAATAAAAGAAATTCCATAGTGCAGACTGCTAAATCAACGATTTATTGCGCATAAATAAAATCCACTTACAGAATCCACAGTTAAAAACAGCGTCAACATCAGCAGATGAAAAGCATGGATGAAGGTGATGGCGTGCGTTCCAACTCACTGGCCACACTGAAGGAAGTGACGTCAATGACCGCGACAGACCCGGAAGTGACGTCAACGTGTTTCGCTCGTCATAGGAGCCTCATCACGGACTTGTTGTATTTGTTTGGATTTACGGTATGGCGCTGTGATTTACACATATATATGATTCAGCAGGTTTACCTGAGGTACAGCAGCCGTATATGTTTGATTCTTCACTAGTTTATGTGCATATTTTACAATTTATACTTTGCAGACCCAAGGGTTGGCGCTTATAATTTTGTATTATTATTATCCCCACTTCAGTCCATTATAAACGCTGCTGCCAGGCTCATCCACCTTAAAAACCGCTTGGCGTCTGCTACACCCCTATGCCAATCCCTCCATTGCTTGCCACTCAACCAACAAATTAAATTCAAGATACTAACAATAACCTATAAAGCCATCCACAACCTGGCCCCCAGCTACATCACTAACCTGGTCTCAAAATACTAACCAAATCGATCTCCTCCCAAGACCTCCTGCTCTCTAACTCCCTTGTTACCTCATCCAATGCTTGCCTCCAGGACTTCGCCAGAGCCTCTCCCATCCTCTGGAATGCTCCACCCCAATCTATCTGACTTTCTCCTACTTTGTCCACCTTCAGAAGATCCCTGAAAACTCATCTCTTCGGAGAAGCTTATCTGGCTCCCACTTAACAACTGTACATTTATCTTCTCCATCAGCACATCCCCCACAGTTATTACCTCTTGAATCTCTTGACCTTCCCTCTTAGACTGTAAGTTCTAACAAGCAGGGCCCTCTGATTCCTAATGTATTTAAGTGCAGTATATTTGTACTGTCTGCTACATCTATTTTATCCGGCTTGCAGCAACTCTGATGTGATGAGGCCTTCTGATGTAAAAGAAGGACTCTGATGGTTGCTGGGGGCTCTGATGAGATGGGGGGGGGGGTATGTGATGTGAAAGGGGGCTTCTGATGTGCAAGGAGGGACCCTGATGTGAAGTGGGGGACTCTGATGTGGAAGGGGGGAAACTCTGATGTGAATGGGGGAATTTTGATCTGATCAGGGGTTTTTGATGTGAAAGGAAACTTCTAATGTGGATGTGGGCTCTGATGGAAGGAGGAACTCTGATGTGAAAGGGGCCTTCTGATGTGAAAGGGGCCTTCTGATGTGAAAGGATGGACTCTGATGTGAAAGGGTGAACGGTAATGTGAAGTGGACGACTCTTATGTGGAGGCTATGATGTGAAAGGGGGGGACATTGATGTGAAGCGGGGTACTGTGATGGGAACGGAAGGATTCTGATGTGAAAGGGGGGAGCTTTGATATGAAAGGGGATTTGTGATGTAAAAGCAGGGACTTTGGTGTGCAAGGGGGGACTCTGATGTGAAAAGAGGTGCTCTGATGTAAAAGAGGGCTTCTG
>BLSH010289649.1:470974-488228 GCA_018402905.1 Glandirana rugosa
CCCCCCCCCCCCCCCCCCCCCCCCCCCCCCCCCCCCCCCCCCCCCCCCCCCCCCCCCCCCCCCCCCCCCCCCACGGTATAGTCTTTTCACATTTTGTTACAAACAACTTAAACAAGATCTTCCTGCTGTAAATGATACAATCTTTTTGTATTAAAGTCTAAAACTCCCTTGTTTCATTACATACTGTATGTATATGGGGACAGCCTTCTTTGCTTGTTACCTACTTGTGACAAACACCTTCAACAAAAATCACTGCATTTTCTCTAATATATGTTGTTTCTATATCTTCAGAGCCACCTATTGGCCAATATGCATTATTTTCCTGATTAAAGTAATTACGAAAAAAAACAAAAACATTATGGCCACTAGGTGGAGCTGATTATATAGGAACTACATACATTAGAGAAAATACAGCGACTTTTGTTCAAAATAGGCAGATGTTTGTCACATCCACACCACAATGTTTTTTATATAGACCTCTATAAATCAACTTCCACATTTAAACACAATGCACTCCCTGAGTGGCTGAAATCTTATCCCAGCAGTTGTTAAGAAGTGAGGGAGAATGATTGTAGTGAGTAATGGACTCTGCACCTGTTAGGCAACCTCTACATCTCTTACATTTAGCATAGTAATAAAAAAATGTATAAGAGCTAGCATGTAAATCCATCATAATGAATTTAAATAACATTTATTTAAAGCGTGAGCAAAGGCAAAGCTCTATTTTCTAGTTTTGGATAGATTGGGGGATGGTTAAGACCCTTGTCAGTTTTTTTTTTCTGTCTTTGACCCTTCAAAGGAACATTTTTCCTTCTAATTAAAGAAAAAGAAGAAAAAAAAGCGTGGGCTTTTGAAAACACTTTAAGGTAAATACTGCAAACATCATATAAAATGTCCACTCACCAGGGCCGGCTCTACCATGGAACCCAGGCAGCACTTTGAGGGGGGCAGCAAATTGAACTACAGCCACTTCTCCTTCTCTTCTATTTACCCAGCAAATTGACGACCAAGATTTATTTTCCAGCAGTTTTATGTGTCATGATGACAAATGCCCCCTGGGCTGCTCCGCCTGCCCCTATACTACCCTAGCCCGCCCCTATACTGCCCTAGCCTGCCCCTATACTGCCCTAGCCTGTCTATATTCTACCCTAGCCTGTCTATATACTACCCCAGTCTGCCCCTATACTACCCTATCCTGTCTGTATACTACCCTAGCCTGTCTATATACTACCCCAGTATGCCCCTATACTACCCTATCCTGTCTGTATACTACCCTAGCCCACCCCTCTACTGTCCTAGCCTGTCTATATACTGCCCTAGCCTGTCTATATTCTACCCTAGTCTGTCTATATACTACCCCAGTCTGCCCCTATACTACCCTAGCGTGTCTGTATACTACTCTAGCCCGCCCCTATGCTACCCTAGCCTGTCCTATATACTACCCTAGCCCACCCCTTGGAATTGAACATAATGTTATGGCATATAATTTTGCTTATAGACAAGGTGCTGTTGCATGTAAATCTGACTTCCTAATAAATGCAAGTTTCAATCATCATGATATAAAATAATGGCTGTGGGCGCCTTTTGTGGGCGTGATTTTTTTTGGGGGGTGGGGGTGAGGCAGCATTTCATTCTTGGACCCAGCCCTGGCACTCACTAAAAACATACAATAGCCTTCCCAGTAAAGGTGTAGTTTAATACAGACATGCACTTTTTTCTTTGGCCCCTAGGAGACGCTAGAAGTGCAGTATTAAAACAAAAGAAGAAAGAAAGAAAAAAGGATGCAAAGCAACAGGATATTTAAGTGAAAGAAAACTCACATGTTTTGACAGCTTGAAATTAATTAAATGCAGATTGCCTGAAGAGAGACCTTTGTCTGGTAAACACCAGTGCCAAAATGGAGCACTCAGAGCTTGTTGTTGGCACTCTCTAGAGTTTAGTACAGAGCCTTGGCATTGACCTGCACAGCTGAATACAGACAAGTGTTTGGCATCCCACTGTGGTAAGATGGAAATGGACTGCAGCTTTTGTGAGGTTCAGTCCTTTCCTCATCTAGTTCCTGTACTAAGTCCTACACAGTTTTATAGAAACAAATAACAAACGGCGGCACTCCACAACCAAAGCTGGTGACTGTGTTTATTGTAAGAAATTAGCCATGTGGGGTACAGGACAATGTGGTAGACGAATTTCACTCGATTACGAGCATACTCATTATTGGTAATGAGTAAGCTCGTAATTGTCCTGTACCCCACATGGCTAATTTCTTACAATAAACACAGTCCCCAGCTTCGGTTGTGGAGTGCCGCTGTTTGTTATTTGTTTCTCTGATGTTGCGGTGGCGAGCCGGGGTAGGCACCCACGGCTGATTGGGATTTCCAGGAATTATCTAAGCGGTGAGACACAGCTGTTACTTCCTCTACACAGTTTTATGCTAGAGAATAATTCTAGATATGGATTAATGTGGCTATACCAATACATACCTGTTGGATAATTTTTTTTATGTACAGAGTTGCAGAGTTCAGTAATGCGATATGTACAGAGTGCAGAGTTTAGGTGTGCACTATGTACAGAGTTCAGAGATGCGCTATGTACAAAGTGCAGAGTTTAGGGGGTGCGCTATGTGCAGAGTGCAGAGTTTAGGTGTGCGCTATGGACAGAGTGCAGAGTTTAGGTGTGCGCTATGTACAGAGTTCAGGGATGGGCTATGTACAAAGTGCAGAGTTTAGGGGTGCACTACGTACAGAGTGAAGAGTTTAGGGGTGTGCTGCATACAGAGTGCAGAGTTTAGGGGTGTATTATGTACAGAGTGCAGAGTTTAGGGATGCACTATGTACAGAGTGCAGACTTTAGGGGGTGCGTTCGCTACAGAGTGCAGAGTTTAGGGGTGTGCTATGTACAGAGTGCAGAGTTTAGGGGTGCGCTATGTACAGAGTGCAGAGTTTAGGGGTGCCTTATGTGCAGAGTTTAGAGGTGCACTATGTACAGAGTGCAGTGATGTTGTGCTATGTACAGAGTGCACAGTTTAGGGGTACGATATGTACAGTGTGCAGAGTTTAGGGGTGTGCTACATACAGAGTTCAGGTATGTGCTATGTAGAGAGTTTAGGGGTACAGCTTGTACAGAGTGCAGAGTTTAGTGGGTGCGCTATGCACAGAGTGCAGAGTTTAGGGGTACACTATGTACAGAGTGCAGAGTTTAGGGGTTGCGCTATGCACAGAGTGCCAAGTTCAGTGATGCGCTATGTACAGAGTTCAGAGTTTAGGGGAACCCTATGTACAGAGTTCAGAGTTTAGGGGTGCACTATGTACAGAGTGCAGAGTTTAGGGGTGCACTATGTACAGAGTACAGAGTTTAGGGGTGCGCTATGTACAGAGTGCAGAGTTTAGGGATGTGCTATGTGCAGAGTATAGTCGTACACTATGTACAGAGTGCCGAGTTCAGTCATGCGCTATGTACAGAGTGCAGAGTTTAGGGGTGCACTATGTACATCGTTCAGAGTTTAGGGGTGCGCTATGTACATCGTTCAGAGTTTAGGGATACACTATGTACAGAGTGCAGAATTTAGGGGTGCACTATGTACAGAGTGCAGAGTTTAGGGGTGCGCTATGTACATCGTTCAGAGTTTAGGGGTGCACTATGTACAGAGTGCAGGTTCCGGGGTGACCTATGCACAGAGGATCTGTGACAGCCGCAGAGTGCAAAGCAGTCCTTGTACATACAGACAGCTTTTGTGTTTAAAGGAAAGATTTGGTGATAGGGGTGAACAGGAAGCTAAAGAAAAACTCTGAGTGTGAGGGCCGTATGAAATAGGGCTTGTGTTTGACGCATGTGCTCTAGAGTCTGGAAATCATTGTATTAGCCACCCCTACTCAAGTGGCCTGCACTAGCTTTCAGGTCCTGTGCCGAGCGGCTGCCCTGCTGCACTATATCAAGTACATGTAAGACTATATAAACTTGATAAAGGAGGCGGGGCCTCTGATATGTGTTGTACAAATCCCTTTTACAACCTTTGGTGCTTGTCAGGTTTGTTGGGGACACCCAGTTTGTTGAGGACATTTACAGCGTGTTTTAGAGGCCGCACCCCCTTTATCAAGTACCTGTAAGACTATATAAACTTGATAAAGGAGGCGGGGCCTCTGAAACGCGTTGTACACACCCCTTTTACACCCATCGGTGCTCGCCTGGTTCATTGAGGACATTCGGGGAGCTGCTTTCCCATCCCATCTCTGTGCATGACAACTGATGCCGGTCGGCTGACTGTGCTGTTTCCATTCCTCCACTGTCTGCTCCCTCCATGTCCAAGCATTTACCAGAATGTAAGTGTGGATTTATGTTTTTAATAATATGATGCTTTGCCTTTATTGATTCCTGCACTGTGCCCACTCTATTGTGTCTCTACGTTAGTACATCAGGATTGATTTTCAGATATACCATAGTTTATGGACTCTGCTACTTTCCTACAGACTAAATATACACCGATTTGGGTTATTTTCACCAAAGAAATGTAGCAGTATAGGTTTTGGCCTAAATTTATAAAGAAAGATTCTTTATTGCAAAACCGAAACAAAGAAAAACATGTTTGTTTTTTTTTTTAATTTCTGTCTTTTTTGTTTATTTAGCAAAAAATAAAAAACCCAGCAGTGATTAAATACCAACAAAAGAAAGCTCAGTTTGTGTGAAATAAATGATAAAAATGTCCTATGGATACAGTGTTGCATGACCGCGCAATTTGTCATTCAAAGTGTGACAGTGCTGAAAATTGGCCTGGGCAGGAAGGGGGTGAAAGTGCCCAGTATTGAAGTGGTTAATATATGATGAGCTGCCCTTAGGAGTAATGTGTAGCTGATTTGTAGTAGGATCACTAAAAGTGGTTAGCATGATAAGGTCAATCCATTTTAGGACCTTCCAATACAGGTAGAGTGTCATGTTTAAAGGTCATGGTCTTGCATCATTACAATGTGAAGGCTGTAAACTGGGTTAATGACCTTTTATTACATTCTTGTAGCCTTCTGTGAAATGTGTTTCCTACTTAGTTTCCAGATGACAAGTGTAGTGCCTACCCCTACCCCACATTTCCAGGGGCCTGGTGGTGACTCCCAGAGACAGGAGGGCTGACATCTAGGGTTGCCACCTTTTCTTCAAGTCAAACCAGAACACTTACACAGCGCCCAACTATTTTTTTTCTATAGCATAGAGTTCCCTTATACTGTAAGGGGGGGGGGGGACTCTGCAGACTCTGATGTAAGGGAGAATTCTGGGGACTCTGACATAAGGGATGCTCTGGGAACAATGATTTAAGGGGGAACACTGAGAACTCTGATGTACAGAGAGGGCTTTGATGTAAGGGGGAACACTGTGGCCTCTGGTGTTAAGGGGTGCTCTGAGAACCCTCATTTACCTTAGTGTCCTCACTCAGAGGCAGGAGAGAAAAGGGGGAAGACTGCAGACTCTGATGTAAGGGAGAGTTCTGGGGACTCTGACATAAAGGATGCTCTGGGAACAATGATTTAAGGGGGAACACTGAGTGCTCTGAGAACCCTGATTTACCTTCGTGTACTCACTCAGAGGCAGGAGAGAAAAGGGAGAAGACCAGGATGGATGGTGAATTCACTCATCCCTTGGCAGTCAGCAGCTCTCATCCAGATGTATCTGTGTCTACTGGACTTCAAATTTCCCGCCCCCCACTTTCCGGGGATTGGAGTGTGGGCAGACACAGAGGGGTAGAGGCGGGAGGAAGAGGAGCAGATTGAGCCCTCTCTCCTCTCCTGTCAGTGTGGGGGTAACAGTTAGTGCTGGCTTTGGGCAGTACGAAAGAGAGTGTAGCAGACATGCTTGGCTTAGAAAACTGCAGCTAACAACCCTTCTAAGAAGCCATAATCCGGTCTGAATAATGTGTCTGAAACCCGGACACATGATTCAAAACCCGGACAGGTGGCAACCCTACTGACATCTCTTCTCAGGGTGCAAGTGATTGGGCATGGTGGGTGATGAACAAGAAAGAAACTTGGGCGCCAGTCACTTTTATGTTTAAACAAGGAGAAGTTTATTTCTCACAAACAGGAAAAATGTGGGAGAGAGGGGATAGGGCACAGGACACCCTTAACCCCCATACACACAATCAGAAAATCATAAGGAAAATACCGCTTTTCGAAGCGATCGTACGATAATCGGATCGTTAGTACAGAGCTTTTGAGAGCCGATCATGACAGTTCATCCGTCCGGACAAGATCGGACATGCAGGAACAATGTTCTCACACGGTGCCCGACCGTACGATTTGCGTTTAATCAGTACAACTGTCGTTCAAAAATGCAATACAAATACACTACAGCATCGTGTTTACCGGGCATTACTAACAATCAGCAACAGGCAGATTGGCAGACTCCTCAGACAAAAATAGGTGAGAAAAGGCAGACAGCAGTACAGAAAAAAGAGCCTTTAACTAGTTGCCGACTGCCCGCCATGGCTTGACTGCGGCAACTTGATTCGATATCGCAAATCAGCGTCAGGTGACGGTGACTGCGAGATCTCACACTGTGAGCGCGTGTGCACTGCCGGAGGGGGGGTGGGGGGTGGGGCAGGGACCAGGTAGGGCAGCCTTGATGTCCGCCGGCTACCTGCGATTTCCCCAAGGAGTGACAGAACGGGGATCCGTGTATGTAAACATGGATCTCCGTTCTGACAGAGGGAGAAGGGATGTGATTGCAGGCTCCCTGTGTATGGGAGCCGTGATCACTCTCCTCCCCCAGCCAGCCCAGCCCCTATATAGTTAGAACACACACAGGGAACACAGTTAACCCCTAGAGCGTCCCCTGCAGATTAACCCCTTCACTGCCAATGGCATTTACACAGCAATTAGCGCATTTTCATAGTAATAATCGATGTATAAATGCCATTGGTCCCAAAAAAATGGTCCGACAAAAATCGTAGATCACCGCCATTACTAGTAAAAAATAAAAACCCCATAAATTTAATTCTCAGCATTCGTGAACGTGGCAACTTTTACGCAAACCAATCAATAAACGCTGATTGCGATTCTTTTTTTACCAAAATATGAGGAAGAATATGAATTGGCCAAAACCGATGAAAAAAATTGTTTTCTTTATATTTTTTTTTTGGATATGTATTTTAGCAAAAAGTAAGAAATGTTTTTTTTTTTTTTGCAAAATTGGTGCTCTTCTTTTGTTTATAGCGGCGATCAGAAATGATGCAGCGGTGATCAAATACCATCAAAAGAAAGCTCTATTTGTGGGGAAAAAGGGATGCAAATTTAGTTTGGGTACAACGTCGCACGACCGCGCAATTGTCAGTTAAAATAACGCAGAAAAGCGTCGCAAAAAGTGCTCTGGTCCTAAAGTGGGAAATCCATCCGGGGCTGAAGTGGTTAAGCTGAACCAGCACACCTGTACTTTGTAGGATAGGCTGTCTCCTCTAGTAACTGAACTTTACTCACAGTTAGACACGTGCAGAGCGAAAAAAATTGTTTAGTTTTGTTTCGATGTGATATTTGCATAAATTAGTTTAGTTAGAGTAGTTTCATTCGTTTAGTTTGTTTTCTGAATTCTTTTCATTTATTCATTTTGGAATTGATTTGAAAAGTTTTCGAATTCATTTTGAATAGTTTTCGAATTCGAGTTTTCAAACTCAAATCCTTTTCGAATTTGAATAGTTTTCCAATTTCTATGGAGAATGGGGTGGAGTGGAAAGTGGAGGCATAGAATGGAAAAAGATAGAATACAATAGAGGGCAATATAACAGAAAATGAAAGAATATAATGTGGTGGAGTAGAACAGAGCTGTTTTACTCTGTTGTATTCTATTCTTTTGTTTTCTGTTTTATTCTTTTCTAGTCTATTGTTTTTTTTCTGTTCAATTCCTTTGTTTTCTATTCTATTTTGTTCTCTTTGGAAATTGGAAAACTATTCAAATTCAAGGACTTTTGGTATTCGAAATTGAAAACTATTCGAAATTGAAAACTTTTCAAATTCAAATTTGAAAACTATTCGAATTCGAAAAGTATTCAAAAATTATTTGAAAATTATTTGAATTCAAATTTCATCCGCATTTGTTTTTCATTATTTCGGATTCATTTAAATTTGGTACTATTGTAATTCAGAAATTCGGTTACATCCGAATTTCCGAAAATCAATTGTCCGAATTTTAATTCTGAAAGAAACAAACCGCACGTGTCTACTCACAGTATCATACACAGATTCTCTCGGGTGAGTTCTCTCTTGAAGTCCTCTCAGCCACTTCATAGCCTCCAGCTTATGAATACTCACCTCTGGTGTCTCCTTTGAACTCCATCCCTCTCAGAATCAGATTCGGATCTTTGGTAGGCTTTCCTCAACAGAAACCTGAACACCTGGATAGGCCTCGGATAGGCCTAGCAGCCAGGAGACCAACTGGATAGACCTCAGGCTTCAGGCCCAGCAGCCAGGAGCTGTTCCACACACACATCCACCCAGGCTGCAGCCCTGGGTAGGAAGACTGGCCCTGATCACCTGACTTTTCCCCAATAAATACCTTTTCCCAGCATGTATAGCAGCAAATATGATTGGCTAAGAAAGGTATGTTTATCCATAACCTGAACTCACTGTAGCTCATCACCCTAATGTCAAAGGCAACAGCATCACCTACTTACAAAAGGGAGAAACCACAGCTAAACAGGATTAGGATAGAAGCCATTTTACCACTAAATACTACAAATTAGCTAGGCTAGCTACCACCCAGCATAACTAAATGTACCTGTAGCCCTATTCTAGGACGAGGGTGCTACACAAGTGAAAGCTGAATTCAGGCTTGCAATAGGAGTGCTTGCTTTGCTAATTGATGAACAGGAGAGGGAGGTAAGTATGACAGATTCAAAGAGAGAAAAAAACTCAGGTTCAGGGATGGCAGATACCCACCAGCACCCCCAAAAAATCTTATACTCACCTGTACATGACTGGCAAGATTCATGCTTTGTGGCCCACGGGGAGACAGCACTCCTGGGTGGTCTTCAGCTTTTTCAGTGCATGCATGTAAAAACCCATTCCTATGAAGAGGCTATCTATGGTTTAAACACACTAAAGAAGCCCCCTCTGTAAGACAGAATGGAGTTTGAGGCTCTCAAAAGTGTTTTTGATACAGGTTCTATGTCCTATATGCCCAGATTCCCTATTTTTTTTGCATACAACACCAAAAACAATACATAGCCATGGATTTTTTGAGGGCATATAGGCAAAGACACTACATATATAAAAACATAAAGTTTATTATACATCTTTTTTTTAAAAAATCACCTATAACACATGTCGATTGTGAGGGTTCACATAGCAATGAATATGTGGACTCTTGGACACGTTTCAAATTATCTTCTTCAGGAGCACATGTGAATGATATCAATACGATGGAACCCAATCTTTAAAATCAAAACATACATGTTCTGCTGGAGCCAACTTAGTGTGAAGCATTGTATTTACAAATAGCCGGCACTCCAACTCATTGCGAAAATATTTATTGAAAGTGCATAAAGGAGTACATAAAATCAGACGCGTTTCGGCGACTAGCGCCTTGGTCACTGCCAGTGTGTGGACTCGGGACTTCACTTTTTATGCCTGCAGTCTCCTTCCCGTCGAGCACTGTTCACCTGCTACCTGTTTAGTGTAAAGTATCCTTTACACAGAAGGAGGGCGGCAGAGAGTGGTAAAAGGTCATAGAGTATTTGATCCCTACCCTGTGGGCGCCGTCATAAGCACACAGCCCTGTGCTGTTCCAATCTCTAACAAAGTAATTCTCCCATTTATAATAACACTCTTGTAGTATAAAGTTGCCCCCAGTCAGCATACCCCCAGCCTGGATCTATGTGATTGGAATGCCCTGGACCCCCATGGAGCAACATTATACTACCAATTGATTGGTAATATAAGTGAGAGAATTACGTTGCTGGTGATTGAAACAGAAAGCATGCTTATGATGGCACCCCCAGGATAGGGGTATGATGCTTTATGACCTTTTACCCAGAATGAGAGTGACAGAGGGTGGTAAAAGATGCTTCACATTAAGTTGGCTCCAGCAGACCATGTATGCTTTAATTTTTTTAATTGGGTTCCATCATATTGGTATCATTCCCATGTGCTCCTGAAGAAGTTAAATCAAAACATATGTGAGTTGTTTGTGAACCCTCACAATGGACATGTGTTATATGCAATTTAAAAAAAAAATAATGATGTATAATAAACAACATAATAAACTACAATAAAGTCTGTGGCTACTTATTGTTTTTGGTGTTGTATGGAGTATGAGATTGGCTGGTTGTGTTGCAGTGATGGTTGTGTGGCTCCCAATGGGTTCTACAATGAAGATCTAGCAAGAATGTAAATAGGCAAGTAAAAGACTTTGGGGGGGATCAGGTGCCTATCCATAAAGCCATGGTTTGCTGAGTTTGTTGTGAAAAAAACAAAGTGGCCTGCACCCTGACCTCAACCCTACTAAACACCTTTGGGTTGAGATGGAACACCAAATTTGAGCTTCATCTTCTCGTCCAATGCCAATACCTGACCTCTCAAATCTTTTTGTTGAATGAGAAAAAAATCCCAGAGACACACTGCAAAATCTTGTGGAAAACCTTTCCAGAAGAGTGGAGGTTATAGCCAGAGAAGGGAGGAACATAATAATGGGATGCACACAGGGTTCTGTCCTATAGAGAGAGAAAGGAAGCATGTAGATATAGAGCGAGGCACATCAATAGAAGTGTGGCTCTGGTGTCTGTGAGACCCATCTGGGAACTAAGTGGTATGGACAGGAAGGTACCTGATAGAGAAAGCCAGGTCTGCCTTGATATGACCACCACTAGAGGAGACTTTTCATTAGCTGTTTGGCCACCTGTATAACACCAGGTTATATGGCCAAGAGACATCATACTTGGTAGTGGATTCAAAGCTCTTAAATGTCTAAGGATTGTCCAGCTGTCTGGAGATCTCCAGTTCTTTCTGTGCATGCATGTAAAAATCCATTCCTATTGAGAGACTATCTATGGTCTCCAGTTCTTTCTGTGCATGCATGTAAAAATCCATTCCTATTGAGAGACTATCTATGGTTTAAGCACATTAAAGAAGCCCTCTCTGTCAGCAAGAATGGAGTATGAGGTTGGCTTATAGAGTTGCAGTGATGGCTGTGCAGCTCCCGATGGGTTCTACAGCAGGGGATCTAGCAAGAGTGTAAACAGGCAAGTAAAAGACTCTGGAAGGGTGGAGTGCAGGTCCATAAAGACATGGTTTGATTAGTTTGGTGTGAAAAAACTCAAGTGGCTTGCACCATGATCCAACCCTTCTAAACACCTTTGGGTTGAGATGCAACACCAAGGTCTTCTTGCACCTGACCTCTCAAATGTTTTGGCTGAATGGGCAAAAATTTCAACAAGCACACTGCAAAATCTTGTGGAAAACCTTCCTCAAAGAGTGGAGGTTGTAGCCAAAAAAGGCAGGAGCATAATAATGGAATGCAAATGGGTTTCAGTCCCATAGAAAGAGAAAAGAAGCATGTAGATGTAGGAGGAGGCATGTCAATGGAAAGTGTGGCCCTGGTGTTTGTGAGACCCATATGGGAACTCAGTGATGTGTATAAGAAGGTACCTGAGCGAGATAGCCATCTCTTCCTTGCAGTGAGGGACAAGGTCAACTGCTGCCCAGGAAAGATAACCCCCCCCCCAAAAAAAAAATATTTATGAGCATGAAGTGTAAGAACCCCCCAAAAAAAAAAAAAATTGAGCACTAATCTTCGCATTTACACCTAACAAATCTCCCCCTCCCATCTCAAATCCACTACCCCTCAACCCCCCCTCTGAGCACAAATCCTCTCTCTCCCCCTTCAAATCCCCCTCTCCCAGCACAAATCCATCCCTGCTAGTACAACTCCCCCCAATCCCCCGTCCTAACAGAAATCCACTCTCCACAACCCCCAAAATCCCCATTGCGCCCAGGGCAGCCATCTTTCCTGCCAACCCCTTGTCCCGGCCCTGCTTCCTTGATATGACCACTAGAGGAGGATTTACATTAGCTGCTTGGCCGCCCCATAACACCAGGTTACATGCCCATGAGACAGGATGGGACATCATACATGTCAGTGGAATCAAAGCTCTCGAATGTCTGGAGTCATCTAGTGCTTGGTCTTCTATTAAGTCTCTCCAAGTCAACAACATAAAATTCCATCACTGTGTTTGTAATCAGTTAATAGCATGAATACCTTCTTCTCTTCATTCACGTTTCCAGTGATTTTACAGCTTCCGGAAGTCCTGGGGGGATATTTAAAGACGGAGAGATTATCTACTTGGCATACTTGTTCCATTATCACTGATTACTGATTATCTCCTTGTTAACTCAATGAGCAGGTGTGTCATTAAGATACTCCATTTTCTATTACACTCAACAGTATTTTTTCAAGCACATCACACTTCTTATTAAAAGAATGCGTTGTTCTAAATAACCTTAGCACCTTTAACTTGTCCATGCTAATCAAGCATATACACAGTATATACCTTTTATACTTTAGCTAGTAGTAGTTAGCCACATTTTTACTGGACTGCATCTACAATGTTGAAGATGTTTTGCTGCTAATCAAAGTTCTTTGGTTTTAATGAGTGTTTGAAACATACCCCAACTGTGATAGCCCCACAGGTAACTCAGTCACCTTAATGCTATTGCCATAGAGTGCGTCAGGGCATATGATGATGTTTTGGATGAAGCTTACCCATACCCCCAAACAACATTTTTTTGACAGGAACTTTATTTTTGAATTATTAAGCTGATAAAGGCATTTTTTTCTTAAAACAAAGGTTACATGAGAATAGTACCTAGTGTTCTATTCAGCCAGCAGATGGCACTCTAGCCCTTTTGGACTTGTTTTCTCGATTTCCTTTCAACCAATCATAAAAAGGCAGTTGTTTGCAGAACTCAATAGCTCAAGCTCACACACAAGTAAATAAGCCTTAGGGGTGACTTATCCCTTATTGGGCGCCCCCTTCCAAGGTTACAGTCAGATGGAGCAAGTCTGAAAAAGAGAAGAGCTGATGTCTCTTTAGCCAACTCATGGTTAAAAAATGACCCCAAACCACTTTTTAACTTGGGAAAGGCACAGTAAGGCACAATTTTTGTGAAGGATTGCTAAGTAGGAAGCAGGGCCTTCCTATGAGCGGGGCCAGGTGCCATGCATGTGGCCGGTACCTTTCACTGTGCACATGCTCATCAATGCCAGGGACATCTGAAAGTCATACATTTTTGTGGTTTCCCGACTTTGAGATGAGCCTTCTACCGCGTGCAGTGATGAAAGTACAGATTTCCCCTGAAAATTACCGACCCATGTCACTTCTCGCTGTACATTGATATGTGATGCATTTAGGTGGGACACATTCCCTCTCCAACAGTCCAGCAAGCATACCTCTGTCACTACACTCCCAGTGACAGAATGGGGCCCTGCCTTGCACATAACGTAGACCTCATGCCTGCACATGTTAACTCCTTCCTTCTCATACTATGCGGCAAGGCTATGGGTCTCCATAATGTGGTTCGGTCTTGGTTGCTACAGGAGACCGACCGCTGGGGAGGAAGCCAGATCACTGACCCCCTCATTACCAGAGTACCCTTCACCTGCGCCAGGTGCCACGCTTTATAACCGGCTGCAATGAACCTTGCACTATAGTAGTACTTAGTTACCCATAGCAACTGCATTACTGCTTGACTTGCCAAGTAGACCTATTGTGTAGTGGCTTTACTTCATACCACACATTTGCTCAACTTTCCTAGTTCTTTCATACACCAGGAACCAGGCTTAGAACAGTTGATGCAACTTTTAGTGAAACGCTTTGGCAATGCAGTCCAGTGTGAGCAATTGCAACAGAGTATTCCCTGACTATCTCTAATAGGCTATATAGAACAAATATCAATCTGCGCAATATAATATAATAAGTGCAAAATAAAAAAATAAAAATAAATCAATGAATAATAACAATAGCTGCTGTCACTAACAAGTGTTCTCACTCCACTCCAATAAAATAGAAATAACAGAAACGGTGCTGCGCTATTATTAATCAATAGTAATACATCTAAAATCCTACAAATAAACCTTAATTAATATTCCATAGAGAAAAATAAAGTGTTGTAAGTTCATATATTATATCCAGTGACTGATTGAAGTGAAGTCAGAAACGTCAATAAATCAATAGTGCAACCAATCCAAAGTGCTTGTTCTCTCCTCCACTAGTCTCACAGGCTGCTCACCTGACATCTGAATGCAATACGAACAGCCGGCACGTCAAAATCCTCGTAAAGAGTGTTTTATTGATGCATATAAAGGAGATACAAGAAGCTTACAGGTTTTGGCGTTACCGCCTTAGCTATGATCATAGCTGTGATCAAGGCGGTAACACCGAAACATGTAAGCTTCTTCTATCTCCTTTATATGCATCAATAAAACACTCTTATCGAGGATTTTGGAGTGCCGGCTGTTGGTATTGCATTCCGGTCTTTGGTGTGGAGAGGACACCTCAGCCAGAGCACCCATTGGGTTGGACCCCCTTCTGACTTTACTTTTGGGATGTTTCCTGTGTAGAGAGCTGCACATTTCTATTTATTCCTCACATCTGAGTCAAATCAGCACTGTTCCCCTCTGGGGATAATAGAGAAAGCTGGCGTGATGCTGGTAATTGTAATGATATCACGTGCGGGTCACACAAAACTCCACCATTTTGTCACAAGTACGCCATGACAGTTCTAACGTAAGACAAAATCCCTCACTCCTATATAACTATAGCAGCCTGGCAAAACCTTTGACTGACTTAACCAAAAAGAAACTGCCCAAAGTGGTGTCTTGGACATCAGAATGTGAGAGGGCATTTCAGGCTCTGAAGGAGGCACTGGCCAGCGCCCCCATGCTCACAGCTCTAGACTTCACCTGCCGCTTCCTAGTGTAGACCGATGCTTCCACATATGGGTTGGGTGCAGTCCTGAGCCAAATGAATGACGCTGGAGAGGAACATCCCATCCTCTAACTTAGCCGGAAACTGCTTCCCAGGGAAGTAGCATACGCCACGATCGAAAAGGAGTGCCTTGCAATCGTGTGGTACCGAAGTTGCAAACGTACCTTTATGGGAGGTACTTCCCTGTGATCACCGATCACAATCCCTTGAACTTGCCTTAATCGTGTTGCTGGGGAGAATGGCAAGCTACTTCGTTGGAGCTTAATCATTCAGCAATATGATTTCACCATCCAGCACAAGAAAGGCAGCACTCATGGCAATGCTGATGGGCTGTCGCGGCAAGCTGAGCCCGCAGGAGTCGGTTGCGTCAGGAGGGAAATTGCAGTCCCCTCCCATACAACCATCTAAGGGGGAGATGTAATTGTCAGTAAAAAGGACTTTGCCAGTGTTCCTGGCCGTTTCCCGGTGGTGCGCGCGCATCCGTGCGCGCTCGCGCGCTCCCGTGCGCGTTCGCGCGCTCCCGTGCGCGTGCGCGCGCCCGTGCGCGCGCACGCGCCGGAAACGGCGCCAAATGGTGCCTATTTAAACCCTGGACATGCTGCACCAAGTTGCTGCTTGTTCTACAGCGTTCCAGACCTGCGAGCCTCAGCTCCCTACTTGTTCCTGTGTTTTCACCTGTTTCCTGTCTACCCGGCTTGCTTTGACCTGTTGTCCGCTACCTGCATCGACCCCGGCTATCCACGACCATCCGTTTGTCTACTCCTCTGTACCTCCGCTGCCCGCCCGTTAACGAACCTTGCCTGAACTTGACGATCCGCTTGCTTAACCCCTTTTGTACCTTTCTGCCTGCACGTTGCCAACCCTGCTTGTACGACCATTCTCCTGTTTGCACGACCTGCTGGAATCTCACTACAACATCTGTGACCATCCAGCCCTCGTGCCATCCCGCACTCTCGGGCCTCTGTCTACACTACCAGGGGTCCTTGAATCGGGTGCGCAAGAGCGGTTGTTCCCTGCACAAGACAGACTCCACCGTCAGGTACGTAACAGTAATGATATCACATGCGGGACACACAAAACTCCACCATTTTGTCACAAGTACGCCATGACAGTTCTAACGTAGGACAAAACCCCTCACTCCTCATCCCCCCTCACCTTCAACTTAGGAATTTATGGGTCCCTTGACCAGGCTCCAAGAAGTCTGACTGTGTTTGCCAGGCCTGATCATAAACCAATAAATCAGACCCATTAAGAGACAACAAAGGATGCCTAAGATAAGGATAGGCCATAATTCTCCTCAGGCAGCTGTGACCTTCCAGAGACCCTGAATCAACTTTAAAAGGTAAAAACTTTACCCACATATCATAACTCCAGATAGGAACGTGACATCTTATTAAAAAGTATATATCCGAATGCAGAAATTCATCCTGACTAAAAAGACCCCAAACGTCAATGAATTAAATTATAAGGGAACCCGCTGATGGTTTATCCTCTTCCCAGGGTCACAGAAAGTGACAAGCCTCTTATGTTTAGACTTATTTTAATGTACTGTGCCTGCTGAACTTGAATTCCTTAATGTGGGGTTTGCACAATAATGCCATCCCAAATATGGTTGTTATACTGCAAATTGCATATTAGGGAAGGTTGTTATTCCACGGTCCGCCCTGGACAGCAATCCCTACCCATGCGAGTGGTCAGGGGCATATGGCCCCACCCCTTGGCCTTCGGAGAAAAAGGGAATAGACCGGACAGTGCTGAGTTCTCACCTTACCATCAAAAAATGAACATTCGAGAATCTGTGGACTCATCAATGGTAGTGTTGAGCGAACTGTAACGTTCGGGTCCGTACCGAACTTTTGGGTGTCCGTGGCACGGACCCGGACCCGGACATTTCAAAAATCGTTCGGGTTCGGTCCGGGGTTCTGCTATTTTACTCCACGTGTTGAGAAGCTGCAGGGCAGCCAATCAACAAGCGTTTCACTGGTTTGCCCTTAGAAGCCATCACAGCCATGCCTACTAATGGCATGGCTGTGATTGGCCGGTGCATCATGTGACCCAGCCTCTTTATAAGCTGGAGTCACAGTGCTGCAGTCACATGCTCCTTGGGTTAGTGTAGGGAAAGGTAGCTGACGGCGTGAGGGACAGATTTTAGCCATTTTAAGACCTGATCCTGCATCCTGAGATAGATTACTTTACTACTGCTGTCTGTGCTGTTGCTCTGAGGACAGATAGCAGAAATTAGAGATTTCACATACCGCTGCTTTGAGTTGCAGATCAAGCTCTGCATAGAACAACGATCGCTAC
>BLSH010289677.1:61199-72381 GCA_018402905.1 Glandirana rugosa
TAATTCATATCAAAGTCGAACCGGGGGGGGTGAGGAACCCCCAATGGCGCCTAAACGAATCCCTCCTGAATAATCCAGTGCATTGTGCAATGTTGGAAAAGGAACTTAAAGGCTATTTTTATAGAAATGACAATGGGGAAGTATCCCCTTCGATATTGCGGCTCATAAAGGAGTTATGAGGGGTAATCTTATCCAATTATCAGTCAGGTTAAAAAAAGGAGAGGAAGATAGAGATTGAGAACCTAGAGAGGTAATTTCAGGACCTTGCTAGAACCCACAAAAAGAACCCGACACAACATTCATGGTCCCAATTAGAAACGGGCAGGCTGGCCCTGAATCTTGCCCTCACTACCAAAGCTGAGAAGCAAATTCAATGGTCCAGGGCTCATTCATATCTGCAGAGAGATCATATAGGCTCCAAATTGGCCGCCAGACTGTCCCCCAAATGTCGCTCTTTTTCCTTTCCTAAGATTAAGGATCACTCGGGCACTCTTACCCAAAACTCGGAGAGGATTATGACTACCTTCCAAAAGTTTTACGCCAAGCTTTATGACAAGGGCCGAGCAGCCTCCCCTTCTTCTCTTGAAACCTTTTTAAATTCCATCACGCTACCTAATCTGTCGGAAGATCATGCAGCTTCTCTAGAATTGCCCTTCAGTGAGACAGAGGTTTTGGAGGTGATTAAAAGTCTCAAGAAAGGCACAGCCCCCGGCCCAGATGGCTTTTCCACGGGCTATTACAAAACCTTCGGCCCAGTTATTGCCCCTTACCTAACAAAATTCTTCAACTCATTAAGAACTGGTACAGTCTTACAAAGTGACGGCAACAGAGCATTTGTTTCGGTCATCCCTAAACCTGCGAAGGATAATTCGGATGTTAGCAATTACAGACCCATTTCTTTGATAAATAACGACCTTAAAATTATGACTAAAATTTTAGCTAATAGACTTTCTAAATTTATAGACCAATATATCCATAAAGATCAAGTAGGATTTATACCGGGCAGGCAAGGCCCCGATCAGATTAGAAGGGCAGTGGATATTGTATCGCTACTTAATTCCAATTGGGATGGGTGTCATGCCCTGGAAGGCTACATTTTGTCGGTCGACTTGCAGAAAGCTTTTGACACGGTAGACTGGTCGTATCTTTTCAAAGTCTTAAAGAAATGGGGTTTCGGTCCTAAGCTTATCCAAACCCTGAAGGCCCTTTACTCATACCCCAGCGCCCAAGTCAAATTGCATAACTTTTTCTCTGATCCATTCCCTATTTCTCGAGGCACTAGACAGGGCTGTCCCTTATCCCCTTTAATTTTCGCAATTGCGATGGAGACTTTGGCCATCGCCATCAGAGAAGATCCAGACATCCAGGGGATCGACTGTGGCCAGTACTCACACAAATGCGCACTATTCGCAGATGATTTGCTTCTGTCCATTACCTCTCCCCTCACATCTACCCCTAAGGTTATACGGCTACTACAATTGTTTGGTGACATTTCAGGCTTTCATGTGAATTGGTCTAAATCAGCAGCTTTGAATATTTCTCTCCCTGAACACGCTGTTTACAGTCTGAAGGATCAATACAAATTTAGTTGGAACTCTTACCAGATCCCCTACTTGGGGGTCAGTCTGACGGCCAAAACAGATAAACTATTTGAAGCTAATTACCCCCCTCTCCTGAAGAAATTAACACAGGATATCTCTAGCTGGGATCGGGAAGGTCTATCTTGGTCGGGTAGGTTACACGCGATCAAGATGACTCTCCTTCCTAGGATTCTATATTTCTTTAGGGCTCTTCTAATTCCAGTTAGGAAGTCTGATCTGCAAAAACTGCAATCCCTGATCTTGAAGTTTATTTGGGCCCGTAAAGGTTTTAGGTGCTCAGCTGGGGTGCTCTATAGGAGACGTAATCAGGGGGGCTTAGGTCTCCCACACCTTTTTAAATATTATCAGGCAGCCCAAATGGCCCAATTCTCCATAGTCTTCTCTAAAGGAAATGCTCCAGATTGGGTCAAAATAGAAAGACTGGCAGTTCCACATAATACTATCGATTTCCTGATAGGAGTCCCTTTCAAATCAAGGCCCCCAATCCTTTCCCCTACTCTGTCCCACTCTATGGCCCTCTGTGACTCGGTTCTCAAGCCTCCCAATTTAATCTCATCTCTCCGTCCGCTCACTCACCTTCTTTACAACCCTCTATTCCCTCCCGGTTTAGACATTAAGGCCTTTAAATGGTGGACGGACAAAGGACTATATCATATAGGCCATTTCTTATCACTGTCTGGACCTTTGGCATTATCACATTTTTAAAAAAAAGCTAGACATGCCGCTCTCAGAAAAATTTAGGTTTTTCCAAATACACCACTTTCTGAACACCTGGTGGAATTCCAAGAAAGACCATTCAGGCATTACTGCTTATGAGCAGTGGTTTTCGGGAATTGTAGACATGAGAGGTGGTATCTCCTTGATCTACGCCGCTCTGATGGAGGACTCATCCAGACCTCCACATGTGATCAAATGGGAAAGAGATTTGAATGTGGAGTGGGAGGCGGACAAATGGTCCTCTCTATTCTCACGTTGTCAGAAAGGGATAGCTAATATCTCTTTGAAGGAAGCTAACTTAAAGGTTTTTATAAGGTGGTATTTAGTACCTTCCAGATTAGCTGCTATGTTTCCTAATGCTTCTAATCTTTGCTTCAGAGGTTGCGACCATGTGGGTACCTTCCTTCACACGTGGTGGGAATGTCCCCGGCTGAGAGGTTTTTGGAACAAACTTTTCCACCTGATCCGTAAGGTCTCAGGTCTCCCAATCCCCCAAAGTCCAGAAATAGCCCTGCTAAACTTTAAACCTGAAGGCCTGTCCAAACCATTATTCAAGCTTATCCAATTTATTTTGCTGGGGGCTAAGGTCACAATTGCTAGGTCCTGGAAACGCTCATCAGTGTCCTTCTATGAGGCTATGCGGAAGATATCCTGGATAAAGGTCCAAGAAAAGCTGGCTAGTTTTATTCTGGATACCTCTCCTAAATTCGATCTTGTTTGGGAACCCTGGAGGAATTACTTAAAATTGCCAGGGTGAGACTTCTTCTTCTACTTCTGCATCTAACTTCTCAGGTGTCTACCTTCCCTTACTTTTCTCTTTCTTCCCACTAGCTTCTTCCTCTTACTCTTTCCTTCTGGCTTCTATGTCCTCCTTTTTTTCTATATATAGTTTAAATTACTCTAGACCTTTACTTATATGATAAGACATGCTTGGTAAGAGGGTTGTTCGGCTTCCTCTCACCCAAAAGGGTCGGGGGGGTTTAGAATAGCCCTCATACAAAGGTTCATAATAATGGGTTAAGATTATTTGCCTAGACATAGTTTCCTATGTCATTTCAGAGACTAAGCTCTCCCAAACTCCTTTAGTAGTGGGGTTCCCGGAGTGGGGAGGGTTTTCGCTGATCCCTCCGGCCACAGTTTGATCCCGGTTGGGGTGGCCGGGGAGACGGGCTCTCCACTGTTTGGGAATTTCTTCCGTGGATCAGATATTATGCCTATTATTAATACTCGATCTGCTCGGTTTTATGGGAAGAGTGCTACTCAATGGTTATTCAAACAATGTCATCTAATTCTTATTTTCTGCTAATAACTCCATGTTTTATGAACATGTATACACAGTTTTCTGTGTACTTTGATTGAGAACTTTTGTGTACCAGGCTCTGGATATTGTTGTATTTTTCTCTTGTTGTACTTAAAATTCTTTCTCAATAAAAAGATTTGAAACAAAGCAAGGTCCATAAAGACATGAATGAGTGAGTTTGGGGTGGAGGAAATTGTCTGGCTTGCACAGTCCTGACCTCAACCCAATAGAACACCTTTAGGATGAATTCGAGTGGAGACTGCGAGCCAGGCCTTCTCATCCAACATCAGTGCCTGACCTCACAAATGCACTTCTGGAAGAATGGTCAAACATTCCCATAGACACTCCTAAACTTTGTGGATAGCCTTCCCAGAAGAGTTGAAGCTGTTATAGCTGCAAAGGGTAGGTCAACTCAATATTGAACCCTACAGACTAAAGCCCCATACACACGGGACGACGATCGCATACAACAGGTCGTACTAACGACCGTTGTATGTGATATTGATCATTCGTATCGTATGCACGATTTGAACAGTCGAACATACGACGGTCGTACAAGGGAGTTGTATGAGCAGACTAGAAAACGTGGTCGTACCAACAAGCTCTCATACGACCGTTGCATCGTGTGTACAGAGCAGTTGGTGCAACAAGTTGTATTGTGCAAAACACGCATGCTCAGAAGTCAGGAATGGCTGGATGCTAATTACATGCACCTGAACGTTCTTTCTGTGCTCGTACGATCGTGTAGTGCAGTCAGTATGCTACATACAACAGCCAACATACGATTTGACACGATAGTACGTGCGATCGTCATCCCGTGTGTACGGGGCTTAAGACTGGTATGCCATTAAAGTTCATGTGCGTGTAAAGGCGGTAATATAGTGTAGATATTCAAGAATAAATTGTCTTTTTTTAAACTTTCCATAATAACATACACTACCCTTTTTTGGGGTTTTTTCTGATTAATCAAAACTATAATCGGCCAACTAATCTGTTATATAAATCATGATTAGTTGCAGCCCTAGTGCCCAGTTCCTGCTGTTTACATTGGACATGTTAGTGTTTGCTGTGGTGCATACCTTCTTTTTTTAACAATCAGATCATTTTTATCAGTAAAGGTCACCGCTCCATAGAGGTGAATGGAGGGTCCAATCAGGTCCGCCTGAAAAACTGAAAGGCAGACCTGATCAGACAGTCCACGTGAAAGGGGCCTAAAACTTCCTTTCCTGACGCCAACATGGCAGCATACTAGTGATAGAGCTCCGCCTCTTGACCACTCCCTCAGGACCAGTGAATAGCATAAAAAAAAGGCATAGTTAGCCGCCCCCCCCCCATTCTTCTTTTTTTCCCTCATACCTCCACGCACCAGTGAAGTGTAAGCAGTTCTATGTCCCTACCTCTGTGCAGTAGCCGTCTGGGTTCAAGCCTCTCCCAGTGCTTGGGCCGCTAAATTGCGCTAAAAAGCCCGGGTGCCCCTTCTGTGGGTCTTAATGGGGCCCTGCAGTGTTTCCTCTTTAGGAACAAAATCTGCCATTATGTAAGTGTCTGTGGGCTGAGGCTTGGGAGGGCCAGCTAGTTCATTCATTTTCTGTTTTTGGTTCCTTGCACCATACAGGGCTGCCTATCCATTTTATTCTGTGCTGTCTCATATGTGTTCTCCCTTACCTTGATCTTTCTCTTTTGAGTGCCTCCCATGTCTCCAAGTTTGTTTGTGTTCTGTTTGCCCATGATGAGATCTAGGCCATGCTGCCTGGGGCATCTCGATTACATCATTGGGCTGTTCCAGCCATCTTGCTTATGGGCAAAAGCTCACTGTTGCCAGCAATAAGGGATGCCATCCTGGGGGAGCACCCCTTGCTGATTTTTAACAGTTAGTACACCAAAAAAAAATGTGTGTATGTGTATACTGCATGCATTTGTTTCTTTTACTCAAAAAAAAATAAAAGAGAAATGTATATATATATGTGTTTATTTCTTTTTGCTTATGTAAAAAGACCCTCAAAATTTAAAAGTACGGGACCACCATGTTGGGAAGTTTGCAGGAAAAGAGTGCCTCTTTATGCGGTTTGCTTTGAATGTGTTCAGCCCCGGATACTCATGCTCTCAAAAATCAAGAGCCAGGGAAAGGCGGACGGTCTTCGTAAGAGTGTAACTGCAGATGCCGCACCCACTCAAGGGAAAAGGTTCCAAAGAAGACGTCTTATCGCCTCTTCCCCAGAGCAATGCCAATGCCCCAGCAAGAATCCCGCAGGGCCTTTGGCACAGCACCTGTAGCCAATAGGCTGGTGAGTAAAGACTGCCCGGAGGAATTCGCAGTTAACAGGTAACACCAAATATCTTTATTAATTATGATGCAAGATGCTATTTTGGACTCACTTCAGTTATGCCAGCCAGGTAGCCCCTTATAGTTGCTACTCTAGCCACTAAACAACCTGGCACTCTGGCATGTGGCGCTCAACCACTCAGTTCTGCTACCCTGGTGAGTGTGCAGCCTGCAGATAATAGCTCCTCTTCATCAGAGGAAAACCCAGAGCTGCTAGGTTTCAGTTTTTTTCCTTCGTGGAACAGTGGATCCAGGCGGTCATGCAGGCCATTACATGGGTAAAAAGACAGTCATATTTATTCTTTATTCAAAACGGCAATTTCTTCTCCGATTATGGAATACATTTAATCAGATGGATGGCAAAGTCCAGAGAAAGTTTCTCCTTTGATTGTCTATACAGGTTTTATCCTTGTCAGAGACCGGATATAGCATCACTGAAATCCATGCCCACAGTAAATGCGACTGTAGCCTAGTAGCGAGGCGACCTTCAGGGGTCTGCCGTCCGGCAGTTGCCCTTATCTTGGTGACTAGTGCTTTAGGTTTTAGGTTCCGGGAGATAGAGACAGCTGTTAGAGAGGAAATCCATAACGCTGATATCATTCGAACCCCAGCCAAGATAAATGTGTCTGTGAACTTTATTGCAACAGTAATCTCAACCTGGTGCCTTGCTATAGCGATGCTATATTCGGTCACGGCTAGGGGGGCCCTATGGTCGAGACCCTGGGCGGTGTCTTGCTTCCTAAAAACAAGATTGGTGTGAGTCACTTTATGGCAGAAGATCTCTGGTAGGAAACTGGAGACAGCCATATCATAAGTGACAGGAGGTAAGTCCGATCTGCTCCCATAAGACCGGAAGCAAAAGGAAAAGAAAATGTTTCTCCTGGCAGGTTCCGCTTCTCTAGGTCCAGGGAGCCTAGGGCCAGATGTCAGGCCAGGGTCCCAGGTAGAGGATGTAAGGGAACTCAGGCAACCTTTCACAAGGCCCATAAGTGAAAATCCTTGGGTATACCGCAAGTACCCACTAAGCCCTTTTGACGAGCGCATGCCTAGACTCTTGAGGTAGGAGCCAGAGGGCGCGCTTTATGGTTTTCTGGACAGCATGTTGTACAGATCCTTGGAGGAAGGTATTAGGCACTCATGGTCACTTCAGGGATTCCTCACTGCTTCTCCTCCAGACCATTTCTCTGCCAAATCCACCGCAAAAGCAGATGGGCTGCTACAATACTTACAGACACTTCAGACTCAGGGAGTCATTGTCCCGGTCCTATTCACAGGATAGATTGCAGGTTTTCTACCCAACCCTGTTTGTAGTTCGCAGGGGACGGAGGCTAGTGTCCAGTTGCAGATCGAAAGAGGTTAAACCTTGTTGGCCCTCTTAGAGATCTTTAAGATGGAGTCCATTAAAACAGTACAAGCAGTCGGCTGGATGCTACTGCTGGATTGTCAGGATGCCCATCCTCATCCCAAATTTCCTTTTCTTTCCAAAATAAGTAAGTTTGGTGATCGATTAGATGCATCTCCACTTTAACAGCCTACCTTGTGGCCTATAAATATCTCTGAGAATGTTGGCAAGGGTCTCAGTGCCGTGTCAGCTCCACTCAGAGAACAGGGTCTCCAGGTTTGTCACTACCTGGACGTCATTCTTCTTCTATCCAGGGGACTGGTACAATTGCTGTCGCACCAAGAAGTCCTCATACATACCCTGCAGAGATATGGCTGGGTTATCAACTTCAAAAAAAAAAAATAGGGGAAAGAGAAGCTGACTTTCTCCAACTCAACAGTTAGTGTAGTTGGGGGTGTTCTGCTAGTTCCCCTGATTTGCTTACATCAGAGAAAGCAGTGACAGTCAGGAAGAGATTTCTGAGGACAGCTACCTTCACTTGTTTGATGGCTTCTCTCTGGGCTCAACATCTTCATGCATACCGATGATTCCATGGACGCCTGTGCAAGTTTCAACTAGGATTCTTAGCGCAAGGGAGGAAACAGGATCGAGCACAGTTGAGAACAGTGTCACTCAGTTTGAGTAGCGGTCCACGGTGATGGAAAGACCTTGAGGAAGTCACGGCCCTTTTGAACCATTACACTGGATCATTGTTATGAATCATGTTGGCAAGACAGCCTGGGAGGCACACTGTGAGGGACTGTCGGTCAAGGCAAATGGACATTTCCAGCCAAGGTGGGTCGTCTTGAATGTGCTGGAAGTTCAAACAGCCTTTTTAGCACTTTGGCCTTGTTACACAGAATCAAGGGAAGACCAGTCTCCTTGCAGTTGAGCAACAGGGCAGCAGTTGCCTATATTCAGCTCCAGGGAGGAACTCTCCCTATCAGCAGTACGCTATTGAGAGAGGTGAAACCCATAACATCTGGGACGGAAGATCACTAGCAAATTCAGGAAGCAGTTTACCTCCCAGCAGACTTTTGAACACATAGGCAGCCGACTATCATGCAAGCTTCCCAGAGCACAACGAGTGGGTGTACGTCCCAGGTCTTCTCTGAGCTGGTCCATTGGTGGGGCCTACCACAGACAGACCTCTTCATTACCCATAGCAATCACAAATGTTGCGTATGTCTGGCCTTGTTTCCGCACCCCAAGGCTCAGGGGGCATCCGCTCTTGTCTCTCCTTAGGGCTGCAATCTAGCCTATATATTTTCCCCCCAACATCTCTCGTAATGAGATTCCTCTAGGGTCTGTCAAGGGACTGCGTGGTTGTCATAGCCAATCCTCCATATTGGCCATGAAGCCCTCGGTTTTCCTTGGCCATTCACTTCAGAATACAGAAGACATTTCCCCTATGCACATATGTGGACCGGGATTGCAAGCAGGGTGCTAATAGGGGAGGCGGGGGGAACTCCGGTTGCTCCAGAGCAGTCTCTACTTTGTTGAGTGCTAGAAGGCACTCTACTTACAACATCTATGCCTAAATCTGGAGCAAGTTTGCATTATCTCGGTAGGGTGAGACATTGATCCTACTGCCCCCAGCTGTTCTATACTTCCTCTAGGCCAGGTTGGACATGAGCCTTAGCCTATCCTCACTGAGCTGGCAAGTGTCAGCTATATTGGCAATAACAAATTTAAATGGGCCAAGAATCCTTCAGTCTGCATGACTTTTGAAGGCAGTCGTAAGGATTCAGTCACAAACGGAAAGGAGTCTTTCCCAGTGGGATCAATTGGTGTTGCTGGATCTCCTGTCCGTTCAACCGTTTGCTCCAACAGAGCAGTGTTTTGTTCGGGCCATTACCTACAAGACAGTATCTATTGCAAGAACTTTAAGCAGAAGTTTGTCTGAGATTCAAGCTCTTGGAGCTTCAAAAAAAAAAAAAAAGTTTTCTTTACAAAAAGAGTAGAGTTCTGTCTTGTAGGTCATCTTGTATCAAAGGTAGCAATAGCCCTCTATTTAACAGACATCTGGAAATTGCCTAAATTTCCAGAACATCACACAGGAAAAACACTCGACCTGGACGTTTTCAGAAAGAAGCACCTGTCCACAATTGCTCCTTTCAGATCTAATAAGCCTTTTGTCATTCCAGCTGGAAATTATCAAGGAAAAGAGGTTACTGCCTGGACTCTAGCAGGCTTGGTGGTGCATATAGGGCGAGGGGGCGTGAGCCTCGGTCAGCGGCGGTGCACTCTACCAGAGTGGTTGCAGTCTCATAGGCAGCCCATTTGGGAGCATCTATAGTATCCATCTGTAGAAGTATCATGGTCATCCCAGCATACCTACTCAAACTTTACGGAGTAGACAAAGGTGCCTTGTCATCAGTGGACTTTGTAGGAAGGACTATTCAGTCCACTGTCCCATCCTAATTAGAATATTGGTTTGGCATGTAGAACCCACCGTCAGCTAGTTATTTATCACTAGTATGCTGCCATGTTGGCGTCAGGAAAATGGAAAATTGTATCAAATACTTACCATAATTTTCCTTTCCTGATGCCAAACCATGGCAGCATACGGGCCCACCCTGTGCGTTTCGGGATGCAGCTTGTTACAAAGCATGGGGGGGAGGGGGCTAACTATGCCTTTTTTTTATGCTATTCACTGGTCCTGAGGGAGTGCTCAAGAGGCGGAGGTCTATCATTAGTATGCTAGAATTGTTTAGAGTCAGGAAAGGAAAATTATGGTAAGTATTTGATACAATTTTCCATTTTGTCCTTCAATGAACAGAAAGACAGGGTTTTGTAGTCCGCATAAAATCATTTTCTTAGAATCCATTGAGGGACTCAGGTCCCTACCCTCTGTGTTTATGACAATCTGCTCGGTACGACTTTACTACAAAATTGAGGCTGGTGGTGGGAGGGGGTCACCTACAGATTTTGTTTGCCAGTGTCCAATCCTCTGCTAGCTAGTAGTATAGCCTGAAAGTTTATGACTTTCTGTGTCCTTCAATGAACTTCATGAACAGGGTTTTATGGGGGAGTACCAAAATCCTATATATATATATATATATATATATTTTTTTTTTACAGCTACAGATTTTAGCAGCCTTTACAAAAAATATACCAAAATTAAAACGATCATCCACCTCATTTACTGTACAAATCTTTAGCAGATAACATTTCCTAGATGTTATCTGCAAGTGGCCTTTGCGTTCAATTAGTTGTCACCATGTTTTCCGAACTGAAAGTGGTTAAATAGCCTCAAGGTTATTCACCTTAATGCATTAAGGTGCAAAATCTTCTGTCCTGCAGGTCCCCCCCGCCCTTTTTCTTATCTAAACACAATCCGATCCAGCAATGTGCATGAGCGCAGCAGCCAAAGGTGCTCTCTCCTCATTGGACTCTCCTCATTGGACAGATTGACAGCAGCAGGAGCCAATGGCTCTCGCTGCTGTCAATCAAATCCAGTGACGGGGGCGAGGGGCCAAGTCCCACTGTCTATGTCAATGAACGTAGGAGTGGGACTCGGGAGCGCCCCCGCATGGGTGGCCCCAGGGAAAGGGGCTTTCCGCTGGGGCACCCAATGAAGAGGAGGAGCCAGGAGCGCTGCTGGGACACCCCAGAAGAAGAGGATCAGGGCTGATCTGTGCAAAACGATTGCACAGAGCAGGTAAGTATAACATGTTTGTTATTTTTATTGAAAAAAAAAAAAACAAAACAAAACGAGGGTTGACAACCCCTTGAAGCCAAAGTAGTTTTGTCAAAGACTTTATTGAACACAGGAAGGGACAATCTTTAAATTAAATTCTGAACATAAGACGAACCGGACAATCCTGACTTACACACACAACAGCAGTAGTGTCATA
>BLSH010289677.1:88961-99599 GCA_018402905.1 Glandirana rugosa
ACCGGGGGGGGGGGGGGGGGGACAGTGCGGATTATTTTTTCATTTTAGGCTTTTGGCGGATTAAACCTATACATGTGGAGGCCGGTACTATATAGTTACACTGGAGCTGGCCAAGAGAGATGCGGTGGATTAATCCGCCTTAAACCGAAAGTCATGAAATAGTCTGTGCTCTGTCCCCGGCCCCAGTTGAACACAGGGGAGACCAGGAGAAGTTTCTTTTTAAACAGCTATGCAGTGGGGGATTCATTTATTGCTGGATATGGGTATGGGAGTCCCTGCTGCTCACCTCACTCCCAGGCTACCAGTCTCCAGAGGAACCACCTGCAGCCAGGACCTAGGTAGAAGAACTGCCCAGACCAGGTACTGGGGTCTGGGGGGGCTAACATTAATGGGCACTGGTGAGGCTGCATTAATGGACACTGGTGTAGCTGCATTAATGGGCACTGATCAGGCTGCGTTAATGGGCACTGGTGAGGCTGCATTAATGGTGGCTGATCAGGCTGGATTAATGGGCACTGGTGAGGCCGCATTAATGGGCACTGATCAGGCTGCATTAATGGGCACTGGTGAGGCTGCATTAATGGGCACTGGTGAGGCTGCATTAATGGGCACTGGTGAGGCTGCATTAATGGGGACTGATCAGGCTGCATTAATGGGGACTGATCAGGCTGCATTAATGAGCACTGGTGTGGCTGCATTAATGGGCACTGGTGTGGCTGCATTAATGGGCACTGGTGAGGCTGCATTAATGGGGACTGATCAGGCTGCATTAATGGGCACTGGTGAGGCTGCATTAATGGGGACTGATCAGGCTGTATTAATGGGCACTGGTGTGGCTGCATTAATGGGGACTGATCAGGCTGCATTAATGGGCACTGGTGAGGCTGCATTAATGGGGACTGATCAGGCTGCATTAATGGGCACTGGTGTGGCTGCATTAATTAGCACTGGTGTGGCTGCATTAATGGGCACCGGTGAGGCTGCATTAATGGGGACTGATCAGGCTGCATTAATGGGCACTGGTGAGGCTGCATTAATGGGCACTGGTGAGGCTGCATTAATGGGGACTGATCAGGCTGCATTAATGGGCACTGGTGAGGCTGCATTAATGGGCACTGGTAAGGCCGCATTAATGGGGACTGATCAGGCTGCATTAATGGGCACTGGTGAGGCTGCATTAATGGGCACTGGTGAGGCTGCATTAATGGGCACTGGTGAGGCTGCATTAATGGGGACTGATCAGGCTGCATTAATGGGCACTGGTGAGGATGCAGTATTGGGGACTGATCAGACGGCATTAATGGGCACTGGTGAGGCTGCATTAATGGGCACTGGTGAGGCTGCATTAATGGGGACCGGTCAGGCTGCATTAATGGGCACTGGTGAGGCTGCATTAATGGGGACTGAAGAGGCTGCATTAATGGGCACAGGTGAGGCTGCATTGATGGGCACTGGTGAGGCTGCATTTAAGGGCACTGGTGAGGCTATGCCCTGTCCTATGCCCAATAGTGCATTTTTTTTACTTATGTTTTGTTGCGCAATTGTGTATAGTTTTTATACTGTTTTTGTGCGTGTTTGCAAAATTAAAGTGGGCTGGTCTGGATGAAGTCCAGGGCCAAATTGTGGTCCCAGTCCAGCCCTGGTAACCATGCATGTTTTGTAGTTTCCTTTTCCCTTACTCATTGGGGGTCACAGCAGCCATCTGAGAATATTGCCTATAGGCGGCTGCTAGATAGTAAAATATCTGGTGGAAAGACTGGGATCTTCATGTATACCAGCTACTCAATGTATCCCTGGCACTCCTGGGTCTGACCTACGTCTAGTGCTGGGAGCTAACTGAGGCAGAGGCACTAATTGCATACCTCTGCCTATGCAGCCAATCAATCACACTGTCTCCACAAAGATCCCACCCCAAACTCAGCCTTGGTTGCATCAGCTGGCTGGTATACAGAGGGAATTCCCTTCCTGCCATTAGGAATTTTGGAGGTCTAAATTGATGCAGAAAGGGGGGAAAGGTGAATTCTGTTTTTGGTTCCTGGCCAATTGGAGAGCATTTGCAAAAAACATTAGGTCAGGATTAGGTCACATTAACCACTTGACCTCCGGAAAGGTTTTGCACCCTTCCTGACCAGGCCATTTTTTGCAATACGGCACTGCGTCACTTTGACAATTGCGTGGTCGTGTGACGTTGTACCCAAATAAAATGTATGTTCTTTTTTTTCCTACAAATAGAGCTTTCTTTTGGTGGTATTTGATCACTTCTACGGTTTTTATTTTTTGCTCAATAAACATAAAAAGAGTGACAATTTTGAAAAAAAAATATTTTTTACTTTCTGCTATAAAACATTACTTACAAGCCGACCTCAATGGAACTATGTGGCAAATGAGGTTTAATGTTGATAAATGTAAAGTTATGCACTTGGGGGCTAAGAATATGCATGCATCGTACATACTAGGGAGAGTACAACTGGTGGAATTCATAGTGGAGAAGGATCTGGGGGTTTTGGTAGATCATAAGCTTAATAATGGCATGCAATGCCAAGCTGCGGTTTCCAATTCAAGCAAAATCCTTTCTTTTAAGAGAGGTATGGACTCCAGAGAGAGAGAGAGACATCATTTTGCCCCTGTACAAATCATTAGTAAGACCTCATCTGGAATATGCAGTTCAGTTTTGGGCACCGGTTCTCAAAAAGGATATCGGGGAACTGGAGAAAGTGCAGAGAAGAGCAACCAAACTGATAAGAGGCATGGAGGAGCTCAGCTATGAGGAAAGATCAGAGGAGCTGAATTTATTCTCTTGAGAAGAGGAGATATGATCAACATGTACAAATACATGAGTGGTCCATATAGTGGACTTGGTGTTGAGTTATTCACTTTAAGGTCATCACAAAGGATAAGGGGGCACTCTTTACGTCTAGAGGAAAAAAAGATTTCATCTCCAAATGCGGAAAGGTTTCTTCACAATAAGAGCTGTGGAAAAGACCAGGGAGAATCCGATTGCCTCTCAGGGTATCAGAAATGAATTTTTTCCCCCGCAATAGCAAATTGGACCATGCTTTGCTGGGTTTTTTCGGCTTCCTCTGGATCAACCCTAGGTATAGACAGGGCAGTCTTTACCGTGGGACAAATGGGGCAGCTGCCCTAGGCCCTGTCTCATCTGTGGGGCCCAAAGCAGCTGCCCCCCTTGAGCCTGCGCTACCTGCAAATTGCGGCCGCTATGATCGTGCCACAGAGCGCACAGGATACATGGCAAGCAGCTCTGTAATCCCAAACGAGCAGAGAAGGGGCGGGGCCAGGGGCTCCCCTGACGCTCCGACCCCACCCCATGCCATCTGTATGCTTGGGAGGGAGGTTCGGTAATCCCCAGCCAGCAGAGAGGGGGGGCAGGGAGCTTCACTGACCCCGCCCCTTGAAGACTGCATACTCAGGAGGGAGCGGCTGTAGCAGGAGCAGAGCTCAGAGTGGCAGCCCCGCCCCCTGGACTTCTCAAAGTGCATGGTGAGCCCGACTGGCCAAGTATGTCCTCCCCCCATAGACTGTCTGACTGCTCTCCTAAACCCTGAGCTGTTGTTCAGCTCTAAAGCTGTGAATTGCTGAAAAGGTCTCCCCTGGTCATCCCCTGTAGTATGTGCGTAGTCTCTGGTCATCCCTTGTAGCATGTGCGCAGTCTCTGGTCATCCCCTGTAGCATGTGCGCAGTCTCTGGTCATCCCCTGTAGTATGTGCGCAGTCTCTGGTCATTCCCTGTAGTATGTGCGCAGTCTCTGGTGATCTCCTGTAGCATGTGCGCAGTCTATGGTGATCTCCTGTAGCATGTGCACAGTCTATGGTCATCTCCTGTAGCATGTGAGCAGTCTATGGTCATCTCCTGTAGTATGTGCGCAGTCTATGGTCATCTCCTGTAGTATGTGCGCAGTCTATGGTCATCTCCTGTAGTATGTACGCAATCTCTGGTCATCTCCTGTAGTAGGTGTGCAGTCTCTCACCCTCTCCTGTAGTATGTGTATTAATGTGCTACTTTACTTGCTCAAATATTTGGGATTGCTCCACTGCTCAGTGAGTGGTAATGATGTGCAGTAACCTATGTCAATCAATCGGTGAACAATAGTGATCTGCTGTAATCTCTAGCAACCAGTCAGTTAGCAGTGATGATGTGCAGCAACCTCTAGCAACCAATCGAGCGGTAATGTTGTGCTGTAACCTCTAGCAACCAGTGAGTGGTAATGATGTGCTGTATTCTATAGCAACCAATCAGTGAGCAGTAATAATGTGCAATAACCTCTAGCAACCAGTCAGTGAGTGGTAATGATAGGTTGTAACCTCAGGCAACCAATTGCAATCGCTGCGTGATCTGCTGCAGCAAACTGATTTTGAGTCTACTGACTTTTTTTTTAATGTCTCAGAATGTGGAAGGGGGGCCCCAAGAAAATGTTTGCCCAGGGTCCAATCAATATTAAAGAGGGCCCTGGGTATATGATTGTGTATATGGAATTATATGATTTTTTTTATTGGTTGAACTAGATGGACTTGTGTCTTTTTTCAACATATTGTAACATATCCAATATAAAAAAAGGTAAAAAAAATCGAATTTCTTCTTCAATTTAGGGTTTTAGGCCAAAATGTATTCTGCTACATATTTTTGGCAAAAAAATACCAATAAGCGAATATTGATTGGTTTGCGCAAAAGTTATAGCATCTACAAACTACGGGATATTTTTTATTTTTACTAGTAATGGCAGTGATCCGCGACTTACAGCAGGACTGTGATATTGAGGCGGACAAATCGGACACTTTTTGGGGACCAGTGACACTAATACCTTGATCAGTGCTAAAACAATGCACTGTCACTGTACTAATGGCACTGGCTGGGAATGGGCTAACATCAGGGGCGATCAAAGGGCTAACTGTGTGCCTAGCCAGCGATTTACTGTAGTGGGGGAGGTGCTTCTCTTCTGACAGAACAATAATTTGCCTTGTTAACATAGGCAGATTGTCGATCTGCCTGTGTGCTGTGTAATTGGTGGGTGCCAGCGGGCATTGAGTCTGCAGTATCCGCCGCTGGGCTCCCACTGTATGTGATCATAGCGGGAGCGGGTTGCCGGTGGTGCGCCCCAGACTTGGAAGTATTGGACCACCACTGGGTACGTGATCTGGCGCAGAGGGGACGCCCTGCCGAAGTACATGTACGGTGGGCGGTCCGCAAGTGGTTAAAGGAGTGGCAGTCACTGCGCACACATTCTATTAAAGTAGAAGAGATTATTACCTGTATGATGCTGGTTCCATTTTTAAAGTTTGTAAATGACCTCATGACATCTTGGCTCAGCGCCTCCACAGCCTGTTTCCACGTGGCAGAGAATCCTCGCACTAGCAGAGCCACCCGTGCTGGACAGAGAAGAGAACCGGTCATTGCAACAGTCAGTCACTCTCATACAGGTCAGCAGAGACTACAACAACCTGGTATTGCTTCTCACCTTCCTCGCTCTTCAGACGATCCTGCTGGCCCTTCTCAATAAGAGACTCTGATTCTTTCACAAAAGCAGTCATCCCACCAAATGATGGAGCCAGGATCTCCTCTATAAATTCCTAGAATGGAGATTAAGATGAAGGTTAGTGGGGCAACATGAATGGCACATTGCCTATTATACACACCCTCTTGCCTATTATACACACCCTCCACTTCCTGCTGGTAGTGCTGTTCAGTGATTGTATTTTACTGTTCCTCTGCATGCAAGTTTATCGGGCTTCTCAACAAACCGAGAAATCTGTATATGATACACAATCTTTAAACACTTCAGCCCCGGAAGGATTTCCCAGTTTAGGACCAGAGCACTTTTTGCGATTCGGCACTGTGTCGCTTTAACTGACAATTGCGCAGTCGTGCGACCTTGTATCCAAACTAAATTTGCGTCCTTTTTTACCCACAAACAGAGCTTTCTTTTAGTGGTATTTGATCACCTCTGCGTCACTTCTGATCACCGCTATAAACAAAAAAAAGCGACCATTTTGCAAAAAAAAAAAAAACAATATTTCTTACTTTTTGCTAAAATACAAATACAAAAAAAAATATATAAACAAACATTTTTTTCATTGGTTTTGGCTGATTTATATTCTTCCTCATATTTTTGGTAAAAAAAAAAAAAATCGCAATCAGCGTTTATTGATTGGTTTGCGCAAAAGTTGCCGCGTTTCCGAACGATGAGAATTAATTTATGGGGTTTTTATTATCTTTTTATATTTTACTAGTAATGGCGGCGATCTGAGTTTTTGAGTGGTACTGCGGCGGACATGTCGGACCATTTTGACACTTTTTTGGGACCGTTGGCATTTATACAGCGATCTGCTATGAAAATGCACTGATTACTGTGTAAATGCCATTGGCAGTGAAGGAGTTAACCTGGAGGGGGCGCTCTAAGGGTAACTGTGTTCCCTCAGTGTGTTCTAACAGTATGGGGGCTGGGCTGGCTGGGGGAGGGAAGTGATCATGGCTTCCATATACAGGAATCTTGTGATCACTTTCCATCCCCCTCTGTCAGAATGGAGATCCGTGTTTACATACACGGACCTCTGTTCTCTCACGGCGGAGAAGCCATTGCGGGTAGCCGGTGGAGATCGAGTCCGCCCTACCCGCCCCCTGGCCCCCTCCCCCCATTCACAATACTCGTTCTTGCAGCCACCGTCAGGTGACGGCGGTTTGCGATGACGAACCACTTTGCCACCGTCAAGCCACGGCGGGCGGTCGGCAAGTGGTTAAGGGGCGGTTCACACCACAGAAACGCAGTCCCGATGTGTATCCACATGCACGTTTTTGATGCATTCCGGGGCATATTTTTCCTCTTTTTTTTTTTTTTTTGCTTCATCTAAAATAGGGACATGTGCGTTCTTGATGTGTTTTGACCCGTTCCTGTACAATTCAGTGCAGAAAAAATGCAGCATGTTCTGCTTTTTTGTCTGCAGGGGAACACCCTGGAAATTACCGCAC
This sequence comes from Glandirana rugosa, assembly GCA_018402905.1. Classification (NCBI taxonomy): domain Eukaryota; kingdom Metazoa; phylum Chordata; class Amphibia; order Anura; family Ranidae; genus Glandirana; species Glandirana rugosa. The sequence goes on from BLSH010289677.1 coordinate 95,940, forward strand.
TGGTGTGAACAAAGCCCTTGGAACCCATACAACCTACTGTCCATGTGTTTTTGATGCAGAAAAAAAAACGCACTGGACTGCATGTGGTGTGAACCGACCCTAAAGTGGAATTTTATCCTCCCCATCAACTTTCTAGCATTTCACTAGAATTATTGCTCTCACGCCAACATTCGCGGCGATACCTCACATGTGTGGTAAGGACACCGTTTACATATGCATGCGCGACTAACATATATGTTTAACTTCTGCACATGAGCACGGAGGGATGGGGTGCTTTTAAATGTTTATATTTTTTTTTCTTACTTATTTTACATTTTATTTTTACACTGTCCCTTACACTGTCCCTTTTTTGTTTTAATCACATTTATTACTGTTACAAGGAATGTAAACATCCCTTGTAATAGAAATGATGACAGGTCCTCTTTAGTGAGAGATCTGGGGTCAAAAAGACCCCAAATCTCTCATTTACCTTTAAAAGCAAAAGGTCAGAAAAACATTTATTTTTGAGCTTTCGCTTTAACTAAAAAGCCCCCCCGCTGCTTCTAAAAGTGATCCCATGGTGAAACCTGAATTTTCGGTTTTGGTCCAGAATTTTCATTTCGGTGCACCACTAGTTTAACCACTTCAATACCGGGTACTTTCACTCCCTTCCTGCCCAGGCTAATTTTCAGCTTTTAGCGCTGTCACACTTTGAATAACAATTGCACGGTCAATTTTTTAGAGCTTAGTCTTGGTGGTATTTAATGACGCTGGGTTTTTTATTTTTTGCTGAAAAAAAGAAAAGAGACGGAAAATTTTGAAAAAAAAAAAAAGGGATTTTATTAAAACTTACCGTAAAATCCTTTTCTCCGAGTTCACTGACAGATGCAGCTCTTCATGACATGTGGGGTTTATGCTTGTCCCACTAGGAGTTAACTAGGCAGGGAAAAGAAACAGCTGGCCCCTCCCATGGGGCCGTCCTCTCTTCCCACATAAACCCTCTCCATAGCATAGCTCAGCAGTTCGTACACAAGCCGTACATAGAACAGAGCACAGAGGGGTGGGTGCTGCGTCTGTCAGTGAACTCGGAGAAAAGGATTTTACGGTAAGTTTTAATAAAATTTCTTTTTCTCCTACGTTCACTGACAGACGCAGCTCTTCATGACATGAGGGGATGTCCCAAAGCTGTGTCAAAAAGAGGGATGGGTAAACGATAACAACTGTACAAACAGAGCCTCTTAAGGAGGCGCCAGACGCGCCTATACTGCCGCCTGCAAAACATTGCGGCCAAAAGCAGCATCCGAAGAGGCTGGCACATCAACCTATAAAACTTAAAGAAAGTGTGAACCGAGGCCCAAAATGCCACCTTGCACACCTGTGACACCGAGGCCTGGTGTCTAAAAGCCCAGGAAGTGCTAACAGCCCTGGTAGAATGAGCCGTGACCGGAAAGGGGGAACCTTGCCCCGACAGAATATGTGCGGGTCACGGTTTGTCTAAACCAACGAGACATAGTAGCCGACGAGGCCGCCAAACCTTTGCGCGGACCCTCTGTCAGCATAAACAATGCATCAGCCTTCCGAAAAGAAGCTGTAGCAGCTAATTACACTCGTAAGGCCCTCACTACATCCAAGGCATGCAACCCAATTTCCTTTGGGTGCGATGGACGAGGGCACAATGGATGAAGAACGATATCTTCATTAATGTGAAAAGAAGAGACCACCTTCGGAAGGAAGGAAGGAAAGGGTCGCAAGACCGCCTTGTCCTTATGCAGGACCAGGTAGAGAGACTTGCACGATAGTGCTGCCACCCGTCTGGCGGAAGTGATGGCTACCAAAAAAGCCAACTTTTGCGACAGCAGTTGTAAGGAAATCTCCCTGATATTTACATAGGGCGGTTTCTGAAGTACAGAAAGCACCAAATTCAGATCCCACTGGGCCGCCCGGCCTTCACCCGAGGCGTCACATGTCGCACACCTTGTACAAAGGTACGAATCAACGAGTGCGAAACCAAAGGTCTCTAGAAAAGAATCGCCAGAGCCGATATCTTGCCCTTGAGATTACTCAAAGCCAGTTTTTTGTTCAGGTCCTGCTGCAAAAAAGTCAGGACCCTGGACACTACATAAGAGCGAGGGTTATGACCCTCCGCCTCGCACCAAGCTATATTAGCCTTCCAGGTGCGATGGTAAATCTTGCGAGAAGTACACTTGCGAGCCTTCAACAAGGTAGGGATCACGGAGACAGCGACTCCCCTGTCTCTTAGCACCTGGAACTCGATAGCCAGGCCGTCAAAGCCAACGAGGGCAAGGCAGAGTGCGAGATGGGCCCCTGAGACAGTAGATCGACTCGCAGCGGGAGCCGCCAGCAGGCATCTGCCACCATTTGCACCATGTCGGCGTACCAAGTGTGCCGAGGCCAATCTGGAGCCACCAGGATTATTGGTATTCCCTCTGCCACAATCCTGCATATCACACGCGGTAGAAGTGTCATCGGAGGGAAGGCGTACAGAAGGCGGTAACGACCCCAAGGGGCCACCAGAGCGTCCGTGGCCACTGCCAATGGATCCTTCGTTCTGGACACAAAGGTCTTCACCTTGTGATTGAACCAAGACGCCATGAGATCCACGTCCGGCGTCCCCCATCTGCGGCAAATCCGGTTGAATACCTCCGGGTGGAGAGACCACTCTCCCTGGTCCAGCGTCTGGCGACTGGGAAAGTTCGCCTACCAGTTTTCCACACCTGTTATGTAAATGGCGGAGAGTGCCGGAACGTGACGTTCCGCCCAACGTAGTATCAGAGCTGCCTCCGCCGCAGCTGCTGGACTCCTCGTGCCGCCCTGATGGTTCACATATGCCACTGCCGTGGCATTGTCAGACTGAATCAGAATCGGACGACCCTGCAACCTCACTGTCTAGTGAAATAGGCACAATCTGATTGCTCTCAGTACCAGCACATAGATGGGGAGGCGAGCCTCCTGTGCCAACCAACGGCCCTGGGCAGACAGCTGTCCCAGGACCCCACCCCAGTCTGAAAGACTGGCATCCGTGGTGAAAACCACTCACTGAAGGGGCAGGAACGACTTTCCCTGAATCAACGCCGAGTTCCGAGCCACCAGGTCAGAGACGCCCTGGTCTGGGAGCTCAGACGGATCAGAAGGGCCGAGGGGACCTGTCCCACCGAGCCAGGATTGCTCGCTGAAGGAGACGAGTGTGACTCTGGGTGTAAGGTATCGCCTCGAAAGTCGAGACCATGAGCCCCAGCATCCGCATACAGAATCGTAATGAAGACCGTCGGTGCGATATGAGGGATCGCACTGCCGACTGCAGTGACAGCAACTTGGCTGAAGGAAGGAAAAACCTTCGCCTGCTCTGTGTCCAGAATCAGGCCCAGATACTCCAGGCGACGGGATGGAAACACCGTCGACTTCTGCAGGTTGAGCAACCAGTCGAAGTCCTGCAGCGAGGTCATTGTGATTCTCACATTCTTCCTGAAAACTCAAGGGGCTGAGGCCAGACCGAAAGGGAGTGCCACAAATTGATAATGGAGGAGCGCATCCCTGAAGCCCAGAGACGCCAGAAATTCCCCCTGATGGAGGGCGGCCACAACCGAGCGGATAGATTCCATCCAGAATTTCCGCGCCCTGACATACCGGTTCAGGGCCTTCAGGTCCGGTACTGGCCGGACC
>BLSH010289677.1:99609-111777 GCA_018402905.1 Glandirana rugosa
CCCCCCCCCCCCCCCCCCCACGAACAGGTTTGAGTAAAAAATTTGAAACTTCTCCGCTGGAGGCACTGGCACGAACACCCCTTGGTCCAAGTGCTTGGACAGCCCCGAAGAGGGCCTCCCGGCGTGCGGGAGCCCTAAGTTCGATGGGAAGAACCTGTCTGGGGGCAGAGAGTTGAACTCAGAAAACGTCCCCCCACCCGAAGCCCGGGTGGGGGCAACCCATCAGGCTAAGGTTTGTCCTCCGCCTTTTTGGTTTTTATTTTGCACTGCCACTGCCGGTACCCGGCCCCGGGACGCAAAAAAAAAAAACCTCTACTGACCCGAGGTAAGGGGCCCCTGTCTACGGCGGAACTCACGCCTCCGGGGCTCTGGGAGGAAGGTGCACTGACCTCCTGTGAAATCCTCAATGATCTCACCCAGCCGTGGACCGAATAGACGTCCACCCTGAAAGGGAAAGTTTGCGAGACCTTTTTTGGAAGCATGGTCACCGGACCAAAAACGCAACCAGAGTACCCGTCTGAGGATACGGCAACACCGCTATCCTGGATAACATAGGCAGTAAATCAACGGGCCGCACCACGGTACTTGAAACCTTGGAGCAAAAAATCAGCCCTCTCCGGCGTATCCATCAGGAGGCCACAGTCCAGAACATTCTGGAGCTCCGCCATACGCTCAGACAGATATTGCGCCGCCATGGCGGACGTCAGGGCTGGCCGCAGAGCAAAGCCTGCCACCAGGAAGAGCGACATTAACAGCGCTTCTGTCTTTCTGTCAGCGGGGCCCTTGAAGGAAGGAACCCTTCCAGAGGAAGGCGAGCTATAGGCGGGACCACCGCAGGCGACTCCCATTTTTTTTTTTTTAAAAAAAGCTTTCCTCAAAGGGATAGTGAGCAGCGAACCGTTTGGACCTATGTCTCTTGGAGTGTGGGAGGAAACCGGAGCACCAGGAGGAAACCCACGCAATCACAGGGAGAACATGCAAACCCCAGGCAGGGAGGCCATGGTTAGGATCCGAGCCAGCAAGCATCTTGCCACCCGGCGCAATTGCTACCCACTACACCACTGTGCTGCGAAAAGGAATGCTGCGGACGCAGCCATTCACGATAAATAAGGTGATCAAAAAAGTGATCATATAAGTAAGCCTTGGGGGCCCTAGGGGGCCTGGAAGACCCACACCCATACGCCGTCCCCTGAACTCTACTCCGTCCGAGGGACCCAGTTCCCCATCAGATAGGCCCACTGGGGTCCCTATGACCTCAGAGGCCACTTCCGGATCAGAATCCTCCCTTGAAAGCAAGGAGGAGGGGGACGCTTCTTGGGGCCCTGTTGGGCGACATCTGCCCAGGGGAGAATTCACTAAAGACCGCCGCAGCTGGTCCAAAAAGGCCCCTTGCGCAGACTGCGCCACCGCTGATTCCACCTCAGCAGATTCAGCAGTATAGTCTGCGATCGTTCTCCCCTCAAAACAGTCTTAGTGACACACAGGTGGTACTAAAAAAGTTGAGGCACCCCCACACAGCCGCACACCACCGCCTCACAGCGCACCAGGGAACCCAGGAGGACTGCACCCGCCGCCACCAGCACCCACAGGGGAGCCCAGCTATACTTGCTGTTTGCTGCCTGTAACCCTGGAGGATCGTCAGAAGAGCCGCGCCGTCCGGAGCACACTCCGTTCCACACAGAAAGGAAAAAACGCTCCACACAAGTTTTTGCAGAAGCATGAGGCAAATGTGGCCGCCGTTGAACACTAGAGGCCGAAAATCCATCTACAGGAACGTGCAGTACCGTAAATGGCCGCTCTGAGCGCTAGAGGGAAAGCCCCATAGGTCCAGCACGTCTGTGGCTATGGCAAAATGGCGACGGTCCGCCGCAAAATGGCGGCCGATCGCCGAATGGCGGCGAAAAATGAAACGAACGGCGCCAAACGATCTGGTGCGGTGCGGGGGGGGGGGGGAGGGGGGTGTGAAGGAGGTGAAAAGGAGCTCCATGCGCCCCTACCAGCTGGCTACCCAGAAAAATGTTTGTTTGTTTTTTTTTCAGGGTCGTCGGTCCCCCTTCCGCCCCTGAGAAGGGGGGAAGGAAGGAACTCTCACTCACCACTCCTGACGAGCGCAGTGGGTAGCCACCCAGTCGCAGACCTTCCGCCCCTGCCTGGACGGTATGCTGCAGGCCAGAAAATCCCCTTACCTGGATCGCATCCGGGGCTGGGCGTAGGTGGGGGTCACCCCAGGCCGCCCGCACGGAACGGGCATGATGCGGCAGGTCCCCATACCGCGGGACTGGCTTGCATCGGTCGGCCAGGCCGGGGAAAGTACAGAGCCCATGGACTCTCTATTCCCCGGCCGGCTTCTTGATAGCAGATCAATGCTTGATAGAAGTCAAATAAAATAAAAGTAAAAGAAAGAATAAAAAATGGTCACAAACAGGACTGCAATTCCCCTAAAGGGAAGCCAGGTCAACTCCTTGCAAACTAGGCATTGAAACTGCTGAGCTATGCTATGGAGAGGGTTTATGTGGGAAGAGAGGATGGCCCCATGGGAGGGGCCAGCTGTTTCTTTTCCCTGCCTAGTTAACTCCTAGTTGGACAAACATAAACCCCACATGTCATGAAGAGCTGCGTCTGTCAGTGAACGTAGGAGAAAAAAGTTTTTTCCTTAGTTTCTGTAGGTAAATTTTGTAAATAAATACATTTTCTCCTTCACTGATGGTCATTGATGAGTCTGCACTGATGAGCACTGTTAGGTGGCACTAATATGCTGCACTGATAGATGGCACTGGTAGACACTGATAAGTTGCACTGATGAGCATTGATCGGTTGCACTGATGGGTGGCACTTATAGGCAATGATAGGCGGCACGATTGAGCAGGCACTGATAGGCAGCACTTACTGGCTGCATTGATTATCTGCACAGTCTCCCCTGTGAGGAGATGCAGCTGATCCGTCTCTCCTCACCCCACATTCTGTCAGTGTAAGGCGAGCAGAGCCGATAACCGGCACTTCCGTGTTTACATGCATTCAACTGGGATTGGACACAGCCGATCACATAGGTAAAGAGTCACGTCATCGGCTCTTTAGCGAGATTGGGGTCGCGCCATGCCCCTAGGATGCTGAGAGTGGTGGCACTGGGGCGACGTCATATGATGTTGCCTCAGAATAAGGAGGCTGATCCTGTCCGCAGTCATTTTACTATACGGCGGGCGGGAGGTAGTTAAACTGGAACCAAGTGTGATACAACAAAACACTGTCTTATCCTTGTAGTCACTGACCTGAGTCCTCGCATTGAGTAACTGCTGGAAACTCTCCACCTCCTTACTGTCTGATGATGCTCGTTCCTTGAAATAAACAATGATAGTGACAGTGAAGAGATGCACAGATAACCCATTCAGAAACACTGTGCGATAGTACGGCATCACTCACCATCAGTACACCTAGCATCATGTCATAGTTATTAATCAGGAAAATTAGCTGCTCTTTTCTGGAGGAAAATTCCGCTGCCATTCTCAGGACAAAATTCTCTACTTCCCCCTGGAAACAAGACACCAGAATTAACTAATCAGACGGCCTTTCATTTTCTTGCCTGCAATGGTAAAATGAAAGCTGGGATTTTATTGGTTGTGCCGGTAAACATAAACATTTTCATTTCAGGGCACAAGCACTCCTCGCTGTCCTGTTCATTGAGTTTTACCTGTGAAGCTCAGCTCTATACAGAATACATTTACCTGCAGCTGTCCCAGGAGGGTATTGGTCTTCTCATTTGTGAATGTCTGATTTATACTAACAATGGCAGATGAAAATTCGGCATAACGGCGAGTTATCTGGAAAAACAGGCAACGTGCGTTTAGTATGGTACAGTCACAGACTTGTGTATGCAAATTAGGGAAGCACTTTAATTCTTACATAGTGCGGTCTGGTGTCCAGATTGCCCAGCCTCTGCGGGTCTGTGTTCCGGATACTCTGAATGTTTAACTCCAGGATATACTGGAAGCGGGGCCACAGCATGTCCAATAGGGCGTCCCAGTACCTGCGGGCCAGCAATACACATCAAAAGAACCTACTTGGTGTTTCCATAGGTGACCGTTTATACAAATATACGCCAGAAAACACCATGAGGGCTGTTTTTTTTAAATTCCACCAAGTTACAGCACTGATGGTAATGTCTGTCTAAGGCTCCATTCACACTTGTGCGACTTGTCATGCAACTTTGGACATCAAAGTCACATGACAGGTCGTTCCCCATGTTTTCCAATGATAGCCATTCATATATGTGCGACTTAAAGTTGCAGCGACTTCAAAGTAGTTCATGCACTACTTTTGGTTCGACTTTCATGCAACTTGAGGGCCACAAACTTCAATGTTAACCCTCAAAAGTTGCATGAAAGTCGTATCTGAATGTTTTACATGCAACACTGGTCAAAGCCAAAGTAGTATCCAAGTTGCATCCATCCAAAGTTCTGGCATTAGTGAACAGATAGAATTTTGTATTGGATATTCTCACATCATGCTTATCTGTGAGCGACTAGGACAATGTACATACACTTTTCCTAAAGTTGTGCTAAAACCTTATTTGACTTTCACAGGACAATATAGGAATACTTTAACCACTTCCCGCCTGCGCTACAACCGAAAGACGGCTACAGCGCGGGCTTACATTGACGTCTTCGCATGTTCGGATGGCACGATCTGTGATCAGGGTAAAGGTCCAATCACAGTGGCTCTTTATCATGTGATCAGCTGTGTCCAATGACAAGCCGGTTATCAGCATTTCTTTCCTCATGCTGACAGCATGAGAGGAGAAAAGAGCCGATGGCCGGCTGGTAAGAAAGGGACATCTACACATCAGTGTCCTGATTATCAGTGCAGCCCAACAGTGCCCACCAGTAGTGCCCATCAGTACAGCCCACAAGTGCCACCTATCAGTGCCAATCAGTCCCGCCTATCTGTGCCACATATAAGAGCCTCCTACCAGTGCCCATCAGTCCCGCCTATCAATGCTGCCTCATCAGCGCACATCAGTGAAGGAGAAAAATTACCTATTTGCAAAAATTTTATAACAAACTATGAAAAAGGTTTTTTATTTTTCAAAATTTTTGTTTTTTTATTGGTTTAACAAAAAAGCAAAAAATCCCAATGGTGATTAAATACCACCAAAAGAAAGCTCTATCTCTGTGAAAAAAATTATAAAAAAATTCATATGTGTACAGTGTTGCATGACCGCACAATTGTCATTCAAAGTGTGACAGCGCTTAAAGCTGAAGATTGGCCTTGGCAGGAGAGGGGTGATAGTGCCCTGTAGGCAAGTGGTTAAAAAAAAAAAGTTCAGAAACTCTTACACCGGGATCTTGTTACAGCCACAGCCTTCTACTCCTCTTCCCCAAACTCCCTGTAAGGGAAGCAGTCACATGATCCCCCTCCATGGGACTATATATATCCCATCATCTCTTGCACACTCATGCTCCAAGTTTGAGCAAGTCTGTGCAGACATCGTGCACGTCGGCATGTAGTCCTTTCCCAGAGTGTGCATGTTGAGAAGTGACCTCGGAAACCAGAAAGACGGGTTCAATGATTAGGACTGGGAGAAACTGCAGGAAAAGCAAACCTGTGTGGTGTGCTCTGAAGAGCTATCTGTGCTCGGACCACTTTACAGAGGTCATTTGACAGGCAGTGAGAACGTGATAGGCCACTTCCTTACCACCTGATTTAACTTGTAAACGATGCACTACCACGCCACCATCACATGCATAGCATGCTGTTGCGCCGTGGCCCCATAGCCTTGCATGCTGTTTCGTTTTTTTCCACAACTGCAGCATGTGTACAGACATAAGCTGGATGTCAGTGTTTAGGTGGGTGGTCAGAGCTGCCCGGTTTTACCACCCCCTGGGTGCTTGTGAGAACAAGGCTTTAAAGTGTTTGTAAATGCTAACAATACACTTCTGTCATTTGCTCTCTTTTAATCCATTAAAGTTACTTTCCTGCCTGCCTGCCCGCCCCTGTACAGTAGAAATTTGTCTATGCCAAAGCTGACTGCCACCTGCCCGTTTTACCAACAGGATCTAGAGCTAATAAACAGGGGGCACTCAGAAAAACAAAATCTACTATTCTGTTGACAGACTGCATCATGAACTGCATGTCATTTTATTTTTTAAATTGTTATACCAATATCTAAATAAAAAGCATCAGCTTCATTCAATATTTTCTCATTTTTCAGCTGAAGCAATAAACCTGAACTTATTAAGTGACATTATATTCCATAAGGCTGTAAAAAGTAAAATGAGGAGTTGTGCAGAAAGCAATGGCCAATCGCAATGCAGCATACTAAAATCAGACCAGTGAAGGCCGCATTCTCATTGGTTGGTACAGGTTCCTACGTCTTGCTCATTACCCAGGCCATTTTTTGGGATACGGCACTGCGTTACTTTAACTGACAATTGGGCTGTCATGCAACACTGTACTTAAATGAATTTTAAATAAACCAAAAAAGCAGACACTTTTGAAAAAAAAATATTTTTTACTTTCTGCTATAAAACAAATCCATTAAAAAAAAATATAATAAAAAAAATGTCTTCATCAGTTTAGGCCAATATGTATTCTGCTACATATTTTTGGTAAACAAAATCCCAATAAGCGTATATTGATTGGTTTGCGCAAAAGTTATAGCAACTACAAACTATAGTATATATACTGGATTTTTTTTAAACTAGTAATGGTGGCGATCAGCTACTAATAGCAGGGCTGCCATATCGCGGTATACAATCTGACACTAACACTTTGGGGGGGCCAGTGACACTAATACACTGTCACTGTACTAATGACACTGGCTGGGAAAGGATTAACCATCAGAGGCGATCAAAGGGTTAAATGTGTGCCTAACCAGTGTTTGTGTGTACTATGTGGTGCTTTCACTAAGGGATGTGCTGGTTTTTATTCTTGACTTTGCAGGGAAACAAAAACCAGCACATCCCTGCTGACAGGACAGAGCTCTGTACTGGTTACATAGACATAGCGCAGTCCTGTCTTCCTCTTTGCCGATCAGCAGGTGCCGGCAGTCATCCAATGGCCAGCATGCGCTGATTGGCTTGTGCTGTGACTAATCAAAGCACAAGCTGCTCGCTGGCGCCTCCTACCCATAAGAGCGGGATCACGTGTATATACGTGATCCTGCACAGCCGGCCTGCATTGTTGCAGTAAAGCTACAGTGCGCGGTCAGCAAGTGGTTACTCTTGTCTCTACTAAATAGAAATGTTACATGTCAGGGGGTTGTCTCACTTGTCTATAGCAGGGATGTCTCTCCTTTGAGCGATGCCTTTAAACCGCAGCACGATGTGTATACACAGGAAAATGGCAATGCTGTCGAAGCAGTCAGATACATAAGAGTCAATGTGCTTCTGTAAAACATAGATATAAAACAGGTTAGAGAAGTGGAATTCAGCCTCCCTGGTGTAATGATTGGTCTTCCTGCTTGGAGGTGTCTCACCAGAAACATGGACAACGTTTTGCCCATCACCGTGTTGAAGAGATCCTGAGCTGCCAAACCGCTCGCCAGGAAGAATTCGGACAAGAAGAGGTATTCCCGGCAGCTGTTATCGAGGAGGGCGTAGTGCTGACTGCGGAACAGAGACTCAAAGGGGTACTGGTGGAATAAGAAGGATCTCCATTAGCACTGCATGAAAGTCTTCTCGCTTAGAATACAGATGACCAATTTAATGGATCAATCCCAAAATATATAATTCAATTACAGGTTAAGTCAACAACTGGCTTTGAATCTCTCTTGGGTACTTCAATTGTGAGATATTGAGCGTTTAGCGAATGTGAGTAATTATTGGCACCCCAAACGCAGCAAGCAGGTGCAAATCTTCGAATGAAAAACAATAGTGAAGCACCAATAAACATAAACTAAATGTGCAATAAAAAGCATAACGATAAGCAAAAAAAACTGATAGTGCAAACATGAAAGTCCAAAAGGTGACAGAAAATGAGTCCCACTGTGTACATAATTGGTAAACTTTTTCTGGACACCCACTCGCAGTGTTATACAATATTTAGTTCTGGGAAACCTATTTTTTCTTTTATCCCGCTTTTGCCTTTTCGTCTTTTTATTTTATGAATCTTCTTAATTGGATCATTATGTTGGCTGTCCGGATTGCTATATTAAAACTGCTGAATATCTACTTCCAGTCTAAAAAAAAATATGGCTGCTTCAATACTTCCGGTTCTTTACAAACATGGCCAACGACTCACTTCCGGGTCTTCAGCAAGATGGCCGTATTACCATTTCCAGTGACGGCGTCATTATGATAATAACATACATCTGCAACTGGGTGGACTGAAATTAAATTTAAATAGGATGGGCATCAAGACCAGATGACCCCTTGATAACGTCCCATTGGACAAAATGCGTCGGAGGTGGCAATTCTGGTGCTGACATCATGGAGCTGCGCAATCCCGGGTCAGCAGCGGCTTTTCATGTAAGTTTACTGGATTCATTGTTCTGGATATTATGCTGTTACACTTTTAATAAACCTACTACACTATTGGAAAATTCTCTGGTGGTGAGCTTAATTTATTCCTAGCTGGAGTACATCAGGAAGTGCCATTGGAAGTGAGTTGCTGTACTGATTTGTGAAGGATTTCCATACATTCTTATGCACATATGCTGCTGTAATGGTAGCCATTTGCTCTGGCGAGTTTTGAATTCACTTGATGTTGGTGGCTGGTCATATGAGCACCTTTGAGAAGTATCTTCTCGAATACTGGCGTTGTTGTATCAAGTGTATTTGCACCAAATATATACACTGTGGGACTCAATTTCTGTCATCTTTGGACTTTCATGATTGTACTATCAGTTTTTTTTGCTTATCTTTATGCTTTTTATTGCACAGTTAGTTTAAATATTTTGTAAATTGGCGCTACACTAGTGTTTTTCATTTACTGTTTGAGGTTAGACATACTGTCAGGAAGAGCAACGAAGCTTTCTGGGCGGAATGCCCACTCCCTTGCACAGGCGCGCACGTGGCATGAGCGCACGGGCAAGTCCGGGACGGCCGTGGCACCAAACAGGCTATTTAAATTGGATAGCACCATGCAGCCGGTGCTGTCTGTTCTACAGCATTACCTGTGACCCCAGAATTTAGATTGCCTGAGTTTCCTGTTCCTGTGACCCAGCCTGTCTCCTGTTTCCCCCTCGTCTTCCGCCTGTATCGACCCCGGCTAGTCCACGACCATTCTTCTGCCTGCTCCTTGTGTACCTTGCTGCCCACCTGTTAACGACCCTGCTTGAACCTGACTACTTTTTGCCTGCTCCATCTGTACCACACTGCCCGATTGTTGCCGAACCAGACTGTACCCACTACGCACTCCTCTCTGCATGAGCATCGGGAGATCCCCTCCACACTTGCACCAGTGACCCAGCCAAGCCCTTGCAAACTGCCTTTCTACACTACCAGGAGTTCACAAATCAGGGTCGTAAGAGAGGTTGCTCCCTGTATAAGTCAAACTCCACCACCAGGTGCGTGACACATACTAATTTCACCCTAAGATTTGATGAACCTCAAGATACTACCCTGAATAGTATTGCAAAGTATACCTTTGAGAAAGGTTCAAAGTTTAATGTGAATGAGATGGGAGCCATTGGTGAAGAACATAACACAATAACTGAGAATAAAAAACCTGATTTAGCTCAACCCTCTCATGTACAGAAATGTTATTATTTGATTCAACTCACTGTATGCACTAGAAAATTGTTTAAGTCAAGCAATGAAAAAATGAACAATAAGGCCTCATACACACGGGCGTGTGTTAAAAAATAAGGAAAATGTCGGGCGCGACGTCAGGGAAAAATCGGGGGGGTTTTCGGCGGTTTGCATCAGTGTTAATGCGCGTTAGTGAGAGTCGGCGTCAATAGGCGTTTTTTAAAAAAAAAAAAAAAAACAATCCTCTGCTATTTTTTAACCTAAAAACGTCTGCGTCAAAAACGCCGGTTAACGTTACAGCTTTGCAACACGCTGGCCGTGGGTTCTACTTTCAGCTCATTAACGCCTACGCCCTCTACAGCTCAAAAGCCTCAGCGTTTTTAATGGGGCCATTGAATAACATGGAGAGCTGCAAAAAACACCAAAAAACGTGGCGTCAAAAAAAACGTCCGTGTGTATTAGGCCTTAAACGTGTACAACATCACATAATAAACACTCATACTGATAAAAAGCCAAATGTCCACCTCATATACAGTATCTCACAAAAGAGAGTACACCCCTCACATTTTTGTAAATATTTTATTATATCTTTTCATGTGACAACACTGAAGAAATGACACATTGCTAGAATGTAAAGTAGTGAGTGTACAGCTTGTATAACAGTGTAAATTTGCTGTCCCCTCAAAATAACTCAACACACAGCCATTAATGTCTAAACCGCTGGCAACAAAAGTAAGGTATACTCATCGAATCCTATCGTCTGTGGATCTCCTAAGGCCTGTAGGGGAGGCATCCATTGCAGGGTGTTTCCATTCCATAATGTATCATTTGGGTCGTGATAAGGAGGTGGACAATGGTTAGATATACTGCCTCACTTTTTATAATTTAAGTTTATATCACAGCGCAGATTTTGTGATCTTTTTCAGATTTTGTCATCTTTGCATGAGTCAAGAACGCGAGGTTAAAATATTACTAAAGGCAAATATTTTTTTTATGTTTTGGATAGAGTGGAGAAGGATTAAAACCCCTGTCAGTCAGTGGCGGCTGGTGAAATTTTAGGATGGGGGGGGCGCCAGACCCAGCCTTTCCTTTTTGACCCCTCCCACTTCTCATAAGCCCCACCCCTTATCGTTTCCACCCCTTGTGTCAGGAGTATACAGCCCAGAGTCACCAGATAGGAGTATACACTTACAGAGCACCAGATAGCAGTATACAGAGCCTCAGATAGCAGTATACAGAGCCCTATATAGCAGTATACAGAGTCATCATATTGCAGTATACATAGCACCAGATAGGGTATACAGTCACCAGATAGGGTACAGAGTCACCATATCGCAGTATACAGAGCCCCAGATAGCAGTATACAGAGTCACCATATTACAGTATGCATAGCACCAGATAGGCTATACAGTCACCAGATAGGGGTATACAGAGTCCCAGATAGAGGTATACAGAGTCCCAGATAGGGGTATACAGAGTCCCAGATAGGGGTATACAGAGTCCCAGATAGGGGTATACAGAGTCCCAGATAGGGATATACAGTCACCAGATAGGGGTATAAAGTCACCAGATAGGGGTATAAAGTCACCAGATAGGGGTATACAGTCACCAGATAGGGGTATACAGAGTCCCAGATAGGGTACACACTAGATGACCCACCTGTCCAGTGCAGTCTGCAGCCGAGATGTCCTGTCTCTGGCTGGCTCTGGCTCACACTGTCTGGTATCTGCCTCGCTGGCTGCTATCCGTCTGGTCTGGCTGGCAGTGGTGGCTAGCTGAGCCTGGCTGGCAGTGGACTGTCCTCCTCTCCTTGTGGACGGCCTTCGCGGAAGTCCTAGGGAAATGTTGTGCCTGCGTGAGTAATCACGAAGCCAGCACGTCCACCATAGTCCCACCCAGGGCTTTTTTTCTCAGAGAATAGGTGCAGGAACCCACCCGCCCCAGTCCACTCCCTGCCCCTGAACCCACCTCCTCCCGCCCCCAATCACACCATTCCTTGGGGAAGAGAAGTAAAATTATACCAAATGATGGGTGTGGTCAAGGCTCAGAACTGCGTTTCGCACACAATTAAAGGTTCGGGAAAGTGTAACACACAGAATTGTGCAGTGCTGAGGAGTGTGTATCACACAGTATGATCACCTTCTCTCGTCCAAAACTCACCTTCTACTACCCCGTCCACAGCTGAACCCCCCCCCCCCCCCCATCCAGAGCTTGCCTTCTCTTCCACCCATCCACAGGTAATCCTTTTCCCTCCCATCCACAGGTTACCCTTTTTCCCCCCCATTCACTGCTCACCTTCTCTCCTCCTTGTCAACAGCCCACCTTCCCTCCCCATCTGAAGCTCACCATCCCTCCCTGTCCATAGGTCACTCTCTCCCCATCCACAGGTCAACGCCCCCCCCCCCCATCCACTGCTCACCTTCTCTCCTCTTTGTCAAAAGCCCACCTTCCCTCCCCATCTGAAGCTCACCATCCCTCCCTG
>BLSH010289677.1:115820-134666 GCA_018402905.1 Glandirana rugosa
GAAACTCATTTAGTTGAGGAATCGTAGAGCACTTGGTCGCAAAAACATGCGTAAAAGTGGGATTTGGGTATCCCGTCGGGTAATTAAAGTTACCCGACGAGATACACACTGTTTGTACGGTGTTATGACATCGATCACATAGAAAAAATCTGCAACTCGAAGTTTGTGACAAAAATTTCATCTTGATATCTGATTTGAAAAAAAAAAATTGGTCAAGGGATGGCTGCATATCATTTTACTGCAGCCGTCCCTGACCGGCAGCTAGGCCCTCCTGCAGTATACTGCAGGAGGCGAAGAGCGGCGATGACGCCCGGGGGTCCCCGGGCGCAGTAGCGGCGAGAAGCGGAGGACGTCATATGACGTCCTCCCGGATCGACGGCCAGTCCCTGCCGACGTCATTTTACTATACGTCGGTAGGGAACTGGTTAAAAAAAAAAAGTTTAGTCTATAGTTCTACTTTAAAAACAGTGTTTGAAGCTCAACGTCTAAAAAAGATACACTAGCTACAGTATTGTGGCATGTTTGTCACACATAGAGCAGCCCATTGAAATTAATGGGCTGCCCTATGGGTTTAGGGTGAAAATGCGTACAAAAACGCTGGTTCACGAGATGCTAAGGAGTTGATTTACTCAAAGCAAATAGACTGTGCACTTTCAAAGTGCAGTTGCTCCAAAGCTTAGTAAATGAGGTAAAGCTTCACTTTGCAAAGAATATCCAATCACATGCAAGGGCAATAAAACAACAGCATTTTTTGCTTGCACATGATTAGATGATGGAAGTCAACAGAGCTTCTGCTCATTTACTAAGCTCTGGAGCAACTGCACTTTGCAAAGTGCACAGTCTATTTTCCTTTAGTAAACCAACCCCTAAGTGTGAACCTACTCTTACAGTTCTCCCGTTATGCTCTCCTTGAAGTGAACTTGTGCTTTGCTCATGCATGGGCAAATGTCTACACAGGCCTGATTTCCTGAACAGCCAATCACAAAGCACCAGTGCTGTCAGATGAGAGGAAGATGGGCCACATGCTCCTGGCATCGTGAACAGAGCAGCAAGGGAAGTAAAGGAAGGATGAGCATGCGCAGCTGTGGAGGGTGCTAGTTACGTGAAAGTGGTAAACCACTGCACTCTGTAGCCTTATTCGCCAGGGTCTATATCACTACTTTGTCACATAGGAATGTGGGGGGCGGTGGCTGGAACCACAGTATTCAGTAGGAGGGGCGCAGGGGGGCACTGGTATCTGTGCAGTGTTGGATGCTGAAGATTTTGTCAGAGGCTGTAATTCTGTAACACTGCAAAATTAGGACTCGCCGTCCACTGAAGAGGTAAGTATTAGGCCTCATGCACACAGGACGTATTTGGACTGTTTTACAGCGGATGTTTTTAGTTGCAGACATTTTTTCTACAGTCAATAAACTCTCCATCATGTTATCCTATGTGTTCATGCACACATAGGCTGTTATCAGCTGTTTTTGGCTGGGACGTTTTTGAGCTGTAAAAATACCCCAAGACCAGAGGGTTCTGAGAGACGTTTTTCAGCTCTAAAAACACTCAAAAATGCCGCTCACCAACATTTTTGGACGTTTTAGATCAATTGAGGAAGAAAAAAAAAAGTTACTGCTCAAAAGCGTGGCTAAACATGGCTCTCCAACATTTTTTGTCCAAAAAAAAAAATTGCTACTGCTCAAAAACGCTAGTGCAAAACGCTGATAAAAGCTGAAGAACTCACTGCAAAGCTACTGATGTTTTTAGAACGTTTTTTTGATGTCCAGTGTGCATGAGGCCTCAGGAGTCTTCTATTGCAGGAAGTTTTATCAATTTTTTTTTTTAAACAGCACAATAGTTGCTTAGTTAATGTAACTAGAGAAAGCATGCTTTATCCATTTAAATCCCCCCACTATGTATAGCGGTGGTCGACAAGCCGTCAATTGTGATCTACCAGTCTACTTCAGGCAGCCGACAGGTAGATCAGGTACACGGTCTATCTGCCCTCCGGACACTGGTATGCAGAGGAAGAAGACACTACTGTATGGTGGGGGGGGGGTGGGGGGTGGACAGAGGACACTACTGTGGGGGGGGGGGGGGGTGATGTGAAGGGGAGCAAAGCACACCACTGTGGGTAGGGGCAGGACACTATGCTGTGTTTTTATTGGGAGCTTAATTGCTTTGTTTTTTTTTTTTAAAGGGCGTTTCCCTTTGGAACATCAACAATGTGAAAATGAGAAAGCAACATCAAAACTTAATACAAACTGTACAGTAGTGACTCATTGGGGGAGATTTACTAAAACCAGAGAGTGCAAAATCTGGTGCAGCTGTGCACAGTAACCAATCAGCTTACATTTTTTTTTTTTTGCCAAAGCTTAATTGAACAAGCTGAAGTTAGAAGCCGATTGCCTACTATGCACAGCTGCACTAGATTTTGCACTCTCCAGTTTTAGTAAGGCTGAGTTCACACTAGTGCGAATTGGATGTGGTTTTCTACGCATCCAATTCGCATGTCAGGAGACTGTGACTGGCTCTCTATGGAGCCGGTTCACACATCTACGGAGCAGCTCTAGTGCGAATTGCACAGGAGTCCTGTGCGTATTTTGGTCCATTTCAGGTCCTAATTCAGTCAAAAATTTGGACTGAAATTGGACCTGAAACAGTGAATAGGTACACACCAGACACCTGTTGTGAGCCGCTCCGTGCTGCGGTTTGAACCCAGCCTAAATCTCCCCCATTATGTGCACTGACTGACAATGCAGTGTAGTTACATCATCATCCCAGACCACGCCCCGCCCCTTACAGACAGTTCTCACCCTGACATCACTCTTCTGCGCTGTGTGCGGCACAATGATTGGACCCTCCAGCTCTGTAGGACTGATGATGGCGGCCCGGTTACCGACAGTAAACACTGTATTCTTACTGCGCAGTGTTGGCTTGGAGAAGAAGCGTGTCCAGATTAAGGAAAATATAAACTGATGTTTTGACTCTGACATACAAACAACACATAACTTAAAGCGGAGGTCCGCCCAGGGTTGAAAAAATTAAAAGTCAGCAGCTACACATACTGTAGCTGCTGACGTTTAATAATAGGTCACTTACCTGTCCTGGTGTCCAGCGAAGTCGGCACCTGCCGCCGATCTTTGGATCGGGGGTCGGGTGCAGTCGCGTCCATTGCGGGTAAGGTAACCCAGACGTGTAGCATTACAGCTTCACGCCGGGCGCCCTACTGCACATGCACGAGGCTCCGCTGCGCTCTGCTATTGGCCAGAAGGCCAGTAGCAGAGCGAGGATGGAGGAGGGAGCCGGGCTGCTGACGCCAGCGGCCGCAGCCGCAGGCCCGAGCTCCCGGATGTGTGGAAAAGGACACCTGTCTAAAGACAGGTGTGCTCTTCCCCCTCCCCCCCGAAAGGTGCCAAATGTGACACCTGAGGAGGGGAGGAATCCAATCAGCAGAAGTTCCACTTTTGGGTGGAACTCCGCTTTAAGTGGTCCAAAATGATGTTATAAAATAATATCATAAAACCCATAGAATCACAGAACTTTAAACGCCTACTCTATAAAGAAATAAACATACAATACAATACAAATACATAAATAGAAAGACAAAAATATCAACGTCAAAGAACTTGAAAACTTGAGTTAGACTTACCGGTAACTCATTTTCTGGGAAGTCTTCCAGGACAGCCTCTGAGACCTTGGGCTCCTCCCCTCCGGACAGGAAACACATCCCCAATCTTAAATAAAAGGCAGTCCTCCAGGCCCCTACCTCAGTATCACCAAGGACCGCAGGAGGCTCTGGAAGACAAAGCACAATTATTACAGCATGATAATACCATATCACAAAAACCAATTGGGTGGAAATCCCGGCTGTCCTGTAAGACTTCCCAGAAAATGAGTTACCGGTAAGTCTAACTCAAGTTTTCTCAAGTCGTCTTCCAGGACAGCCTCTGGCACAATTCTCAAGAACTTACCATCTAGGGTGGGACCACTGCCTGGAGGACCTTACGTCCAAAGGCCTGATCCTTGCTTGTAAGCAGATCTAGGCGATAATGTCTCTTAAAGGTAGAGTAAATGGACCAAGATGCCACCTTGCATATCTGCTCAGGCAAAACACCAGCTCTCTCTGCCCAGGATGCCGATACCTCACGGGTGGAGTGTGCGTTGACAAATGGAGGCAAGGGTCCCCTGCCAGTTGTAACATTCACTAATAGCAGACTGTATCAACCTAGCTAGGGTGGATTTGGATGCTCTAAGTCCCCTGCGAGCACTCACAAAAATAATAAACAAGGATTCTGACTTTCTAAATTCTTTCGAAACCTTAACGTAATTCAACAAGCTTCTTTTAACGTTGAAGCTTCTGAACGAGTCCTCCTCCTTATTAGCAGGGCAGGGGTAAAATGTGGGTAAAACAATATCCTGCGATCTATGAAAGGATGAAACAACCTTTGGGGGAAATGCAGGATCTGTCTTGAGAACTACCCTATCCTCAAAAAAAGACAAAAATGGCTCTCTAGTGGAGAGGGCCTGCAATTCACTTACCCTTCTTGCGGACGTGATTGCTATAAAAAAAACTGTCTTTAACATTACCCATTTAATGGAGGACTTCTCCAGGGGCTCAAAAGGGTCTAGCATTAATGCTTTAAGAACCAAAGACAGGTCCCAGGCTGGACAGGATTTAACTACCTGTGGTCTAGCTCTGGATAAGGCCCTGAAAAAATCTGAAACAAAAATATTCTGCTGTAGAGGAGTCTGCAAGAATACACTGAGGGCTGAGGCCTGTACATTTAGGGTACATACTGAGAGTCCTTTGACTAACCCCTCCTGGCAGAACTGCAATATAGCAGGGATCTCTGGAGAAGCTTGATCCCTTTTTGACAACCAAGAATTGAATTTCTTCCAAATCTTGGGATATATTGCCCTAGTGACTGGCTTGCGACAGCTCGCTAGGGTTTTAATCACCTCTTCAGAGAACCCTTGGGAACATAAGATCTGTTCCTCAGAAACCACGCTGACAGTTTTAACGCCTTTATCTGGGGATGCGGCACTGGTCCCTGCATCACCAGATCCTCCCTCTCAGGGAGGAGGAAGGGCGGAACCGTCGAGAGGCCTCATAGCACGGAGAACCACGACCTCTTTGGCCAGAAGGGAGCTACCAGGGTGAGGTTTGTTCTTTCTGCCCTGAATTTCTGGAGAACTAGTGGAATTAATCTTGTTGGAGGAAAAGCATATCCCAGGCTGAATGTCCAGGGGATAGTCAAGGTGTCTATGCCTACTGAACGATCCTCTGGATCCAGAGAACAGAACCTTTCGATCTTTCTGTTCTTTTGGGAGGCGAAAAGGTTAACCTCCGGCATTCCCCATCTCTGGGTGATGGCTGCAAACCCCTCCTGGCTAAGAGCCCACTCGTCCTGATTTAGTCTCTGACAATTGAGGAAATCTGCCAGTGAGTTCTGTAACCCTCTTAGGTGAATGGCTGATATTGAGGTTAACCTTTGTTCTGCCCATGCAAAAATCACGTTTGCAATCTCCGGGAGCTGCTGACTTCTTGTGCCCCCCTGCTTGTTTATGTAAGCCACCGTGGTTATATTGTACAGGGTATCTGCAAGTGAATGTTTTCTAGTTCTGCCTGAAAAGCGCTCAATGCTCTCTGGACTTCCAAGAGCTCCCTCTGATTGGAGGACCCTCTGGCTTCCGTCGTGGACCAGGTCCCCTGCGCCAGTTTGTCCCCCAAGTGCGCTCCCCAGCCAAAGTGACTGGCATCTGTAGTCAGAATCTTTGTCTGCGTAGTGGCCCAATCCAGTCCTTTGCTCAGGCTGTGTTGTGATTGCCACCACCAGAGGGATCTCTTGATCCTTGAGGGAAGGAACACTTGGGTATCTAGGGTCTCCCTGCTCCCATTCCAAGACTTTAGGAGAAAAGCCTGTAATGGGCGCTGGTGGAATCTTGCCCAGGGGACTGCGGGAAAACCAGATGTCATTAGGCCCACTACCTGCGAAATCTGCCTTAGAGAGACCGATAGACTGTTTTGCAGCCTTGCTGACAATTGGTCCATCTTCAATATTTTTTCTTTTGGTGGAAAGATTTTTTGTTCTACCAAAGTTATCTCGTATCCCAGATATAACACCCTCTGGGCAGGGACCAGGCAAGATTTTTCCAGGTTGACTAGCCTCCCCAGGGACCTAAGAAAGTCCTGAACCTCCCTCAGATCTACAGATAACTGGTGGAACGAATTCGCTATTACCAGGAGATCGTCCAAGTATGGACTGATCGTTATTGCCTTCAACCTCAGTGGCGCTAGGACCTTTGTAAAAATTCTTGGCGCCGAAGCCAGACCGAAAGGAAGAGCCCGGCACTGAAAATGACACACTCTTGCCCCCATCCTGACCGCAAACATGAGATATTTTTGTGATGCTGGATGTATTGGCACGTGGAGATATGCATCTCGGAGGTCTAGCGTGGCCATGTAGCAATCCTGAAACACTATGTTCCTTACAGAAAAAATGGACTCCATCCTAAAATGTTTGTATCTTAAGGACTGGTTTAAGGGCCGCAGGTTCAGAATTAGGCAGAACTTGCCTGAGGGCTCTCTTACCATAAATATATGTAAGTAGAATACCTTACCCCGCTCGTCTCTGGGTACCTGAAGTAGCACTTTTTGGTCTAAGAGATCTCCTACCAGGAGGCTCAAAGCCTCTGCTTTCTCCTGATTTTTGGACGGTCTTGTTACCAGTAATCTTGTAGGGGGAACCGACTCGAACTCCAATCTGTAACCCCTCTGGATCAAATCCAGAATGTACGCATTGGAGGAGACTGCTGCCCATTGTGGAAGGAACTTCCCCAGTCTTCCTCCCACTTGGAGACAGGAGTCATTGACTCTTTGTGGGCTTTTGAGGAGGATTGAAGAGTATTCCTCCTCTACCTCTGCCCTCGTCCAGTGCTTCTTTGGTGCACTTTTGCGACCTTGTGTCGCTTGCTGCCTTGGACCACGAAAGAGCCTCAGGTTAACCGACTTCTTTTTGGTTTCCGGAAAAGCCTTCTTTTTATCATCCGTGCGTTCTAGCACTTCCTCCAGACCTGCACCGAACAGATGGTCTCCCGAGAAGGGAATGCTGCAAAGGCGTAGCTTGGATGCTGAGTATCCTCTAACGATAATTTGTATCTCGAGCACCTTGAGGGTTCCCCGTACCTTCTCTCCTCTTCTGAGCCAGAATCAGCTTCTGAAGAGCCCTGGGATCTTAGATCCTCCTCCCCCCTGGAGGGGATAGGCCTGACAGGGACTGCAGGGACCTGCATTCTTTCAATTAATCCCCTAAAGGATTTAAAGGTTGAGGATAACTCATCCTTCACTGAACACAAAATTTTGTGACAAGCTGTAGTAGATTTGTCTCATACTAAGCTATCTACACAGCTGCGGCACAATGGTTTCTCCCATGCAGAGCTTAACCTGGCCACACACACCACACATTTTCTCTTGGGACCTGCCGCCTCAACTTTATCCTGAGCTTTAACCTACGTAAAGTGAGTAGATAAAGGCAACATACAATAAGAAAAAGTGCTACTGAAGCTGAGACTAGTCTATCTAGCCCATAGCTCAGAATAAACCTCCCATAGTAACAGCAATAAGGACCTGGTCCCCTGCTTTCCTGAGATTAGCTGGTGCCTGCAGCCATTGGTTCTGCCTGAGCGCATGCTGGACCCTCCATGACGCTAGTCTTTGTGTCTACCTGCAGCCTTGCTGGTGACCGGAAGTTGCATAGGCAGCTGTTGCTGGCTGAGTGACGTCATCCGCAGGCGCCGATGAGGGCGTGGCTAGCCTCATTTAAACTGCACAGACGGCGGGAGTGGGGCTGCTGGTGGGTCAGTGTCCACCCCTTCCGCCGGAAATGACGCGCTGGGACGCTTCCTCACCACGAGGCGTGCCTGAGCCGGCTCCCCAGACCCGATGGAAGGAGCAGCTGGCAGTTTTCCATTGCAGTCCTGCCTCTCCCCGAGGCTTGAAGCCGGCTGAGTCACAGCCCCTCTCCTTTCCCCAGGGAGGGATCGTGATGGCAAATAAGGTACTGTGCAATCCAGGACCCCTCCGGTCAACCTCTGAGACTTGGGGCTTCCTTAAGGCTTCTGATGTGCGACCTATCCTTCTGGAGGAAACACAAATACTGAGGTATGGGCCTGAAGACTGCCTTTTATTTAAGATTGGGGATGTGTTTCCTGTCCGGAGGGGAGGAGCCAAGGTCTCAGAGGCTGTCCTGGAAGACCACTTGAGAAAGACATAGTCCACCATTCATACCACAGGGTATAATATCAAACCTGGTCGCATTGGTGGAGATTGGGGGGGGGGGCGGTAGTTAGTGTTATTTCTGTCCACTGCCTCATTCCTCTGCTATCTGCATGAGTTACTTCTGATGTGCTTTCCTGTCAGCTATCCATTTGGAAACACAAATTCTTACACCTTGGTTTTTATGTATTTATGGACCAATTTTATTATCTTGAATATATGTTTTTTGTATTTGTCTTTTATATATATGGATCAATAAACTTGGAAACAATTTTATATTTAATGTTTTTTTCTAACTTATTATGGAACTTTAGAGTAGCCCAGTAAACACCCAATAAACTCTCTAATTCACTCCGTACCTAATTTTGTTAAGGGTGGACACTCTACTCCTGTGCACTTTATGTGACGCATTGGGCCCACTTGTATACATCTGAGCTTAAAAAATTCTATCTTAAAGCTTTCCTGACACCACAAGAGGTGACAGGAGATGGACCCCCAGCTGACTGACAGCCACAGCTCTGTTCCTGTGTGAAGGGGGGTGTGTCTCTTCCCTCCAATCAGCTCTCGAGCTCTCCTCACTGATGTAACTTCAGCTCTCCACCCCCTAGTTTTCAGAGTTGAGAGATCCTGTGTAAATTCTGCACTTTGAATGGATGTAGGGGAAAGATAACTGCAGATAAACAGGTACAAGTTATGCTTCATCTCTGTGAGGCAGGTCACTTCACTAGGTATATGTAAGGGTTTATAACCACTTTAAAAGGGATAGCGGTGGAGCATGGAGAAGGTGAGCAGTGCATTGGAGGGAAGGAGCCTTAAAATAAATAACTGAAGCTATAGATGAAGTGGAATTAAATATTGGTGGTGGTGGTGCGGGGCAGCATTTGCCATAATGTGCAAGTATGCACAGAGTACCCACACATTATGACACTCTTACCTCTAAGGCCACTGTCACACCGGAGCATTGCCGACGTTATCAGTAAAGTGCTGCTTGTTTCAGCGGTGATTTACCGCTGTTATAGCGGGGCTTTGGGGATGCTAGTGGGGTTCTTTTAACCCCCCAGGAGGGGTTAAAAGCGCCCGCTTAACGCTGCTTTCAAAGCACTTTTACGGTGCTTTGAAAGTGACGCCCATTCATTCCAATAGCAGGGGTGGTGGAGGAGCAGTGTGTACACCGCTCCCACACCATCCCAAAGATGCTGCTTGCAGGACTTTTTTCTCGACCTGCAAGCACACCGCCCTAGGGTGAAAGCACTCAGGCTTTCACACTGGGGAGGATTAAGAGGCATTTTTCAGGCGCTTTACTGTCGCTATTTTTTGCAATAAAGCGATTGAAAAACGCCTTAGTGTAAAAGTGGCCTAAGTGAGCTCTCCTCCAGTTATGCGAGGTCTGAGCTCCCCATGTCCACTCTCTGTTTTGCCCATTTATTAGACACTGAAGATATGACTCATGAAAGCTGGAGTTACATTATCCTGGCATCTAGCTTCATTACTAATACCTTTAAAATGCCGGGACTCTATGCTGTACTGCACATTAGGCGCCGGCAGTGTAGTTTTTAAAAAATGCTAGTAGGTAAGGAGAGACATAAAAAATGATGTTCTATCACAAGACCCTACCTGCTGGCAAATTTTAGTTATAAGGGTCTACAAAGGCAAAGGGGTACTGCACAGCAGTCAGATTTTGGGATTTTTGATTCATTTAGCCCCCTCTTCCTCATCATGTGTGTGTTATAACGGTACACAGGAACCACATATTTCCCCTGCATACCCAAAGTGGTGGTGTAGCAGTCTGTGCCACCCACAACACACCAGCAACAAGGGGTTGGAGTTTAGCATGGTCAGGACTTTAGCACATTTATAAAAAGTTAAAGCCTAACTCCACATAACTAAAAAAAATGATCCCCTGCAGTGGGGCTGCATCTGCACTGCAATGATTAGTAGCTTGTTTTGTCAAGAGAAGAGGAGAAACAGTTTTACTTACCTTATCTTTCACTCCCCGGCAGATGGTGCTTGCCCAGTCTCCAGCAGTGGACTGTCCCTCAGTGTCCTCATGTCCAATGCAGGGCTATTGACCCTCCATTGGTCTTGATTACATAGGGACCCTAGACCGCTGGAATGCAGGGAAGAAGAAGCTGTGGGGACTGGTCTAGCTGCAGGGATGGGCGGTGGATTGGGTAAGTAAATCTCTTTTTTGTTACTTAGACCAAAACAAGAAATGACTCCCTGCAATGCAGTCACGGTCCAACTGCAAGGGACAATTTTTTAATTGCCCGGAGTTGGGCTTTAAGTGACATGTGACTAAAGTCTTATTCCACTATGGCAGCCAGGAACTGTCCTGGTGTAGACTGACACTCACATGAATGTGTCTGTGGCAGTCCGAGAGAAAAAGAAAAACGTATCTTTTACATACGTGTGACTGATTATTTACATTCTAATGCACTGATTTATGCACCAATATGAGGATATCTTTCTTAGCCGTGTCTTCAATCCCCATTAGGTCATCCTTCTCTGCAACTTCCTCGTACTGGAAGAAATATGGAAAAGGCAGATGGTAATATACAGAAGCAACAAAGACAAAATGCAGAAGCAGCAGGGGAAAGCTTTATTTTTAGGGTCCTGGCAATCTGCATGTCTAAAATAAAAATCCTCTGTGTCTTATTCAATAAGGCAATGCTAAAAACCAATAGCAATGCATAAAGAGCAGCAACCCTTAGTGACCAATCAGGTTTCAGGCCTCTTTCACACAGCCGGATCCGATTTTTCTTAGCAGGGGATCTGTCTGCTGATTCCCTGCTGACCTGAGCGGAGCAGCTGGAAAAAGGTCCATGTCTGCTGTGCATAAGTGGACAAAGCATGCTCTACTCTATGGGCAGCCGGATGTAAACAGACCGGCTATCTGTTTACACTCAACTGCCCTCTGATTTGATCAGACAGAGGGGAACGGATCACATTCCGTTTGTTTTTGCCAGATCGGATTGGGTGTAGGCGGGTGTAAACCGACAAAAGTTTGTTTACATCCACCACTCCATAGGGAAGATGGAGGGTCCGATTGGGTCCGCCTAACTGGCGGACCTGATCGGACTGCTCGTGTGAATAGGGGCCAAGGGGTCGTTCACACCACTCTCATTGGACAGACAAGGTAATTTGCCTTGACGTGCGTTAAAAAAACGTACCCGTTTCATTGCAGTGCAGCTTGTTCAGACACACTTTATCAGTGGTCTCCAAACTGCAGCCCCGGGGTCAGTTGTGGCCCTTTGCTTGCCTCTATCCAGTCCTTGGGGCATTCAATCCACAACTGCCACTAATGATGGGGCACCATTCCTCCCATTGACACCAATGATGGAGTGCTATTACTCCCTTTGACAACAATGATGGGGTACTCTTCCTCCCTTTGACACCTATGATGGGGTGCTATTCCTCCCACTGTTATCAACAATTGGGCACTATTCCTTCCACTTAAACCAATGATGAGACATGTTCTACTGCCACTGGCCCCCCTAAAATCTAAAGGATAGTAAACTGGACCTTTGTTTAGAAAGTCTGGAGACTCCTGCCCTAGATCACTGCTCAACATGCTGGGTTAAATGTGCTGCCAGAATGCCTGGTTTAAAAACAACTGTAATGCATTGTACAATCAGGCACACATTAGGTCTATGATGTTTAAATACATTTCTCTATCACGAGCTGAAGGTTTCCAGTACATTTCATTATCAGCCATATGGTCAGTATTGAGGCCATGGATCAGCGTGAGAGCCAGGAATCCAGCATGTTCAGGTCAGCAATGGCAGTCAACATATTAAAGCTGCAGTAAACCTCAGCATTAAAAAAATCCCCTGCAAGGCAATGGCATAATGTACTAGTGTGCATCGCATACCAGCGCACTATGAAATACTTACCTTAAAGCGGAGGTCCGGGCTAAAAAAAAAAATTAAAAGTCAGCAGCTACACATACAGTAGCTGCTGACTTTTAATATTAGGACACTTACCTGTCCTGGAGTCCAGCGATGTCGGCACCCGCCGCCGATCTTCGGATCGGGGGACGGGTGCAGCCGCCTCCATCGCGGGTAAGGGAACCCGGACGTGTAAGCAGTACAGCTTCACGCCAGGCACCTTACCGCGCATGCGCGAGCTCTGCCGCGCTCTGCTACTGGCCAGGCGGCCAGTAGCAGAGCGAGCAGGGAGGAGGGAGCCGGGCTTCTGACGTCAGCGGCCGCGTCCGCTGGCCAAAGCTCCCGGAAGTGTGGAAAAGGACACCTGTCTAAAGACAGGTGTCCTCTTCCCCCTCCCCCCCGAAAGGTGCCAAATGTGACACCTGAGGGGGGGAGGAATGCAACCAGCAGAAGTTCCACTTTAGGGTGGAACTCCGCTTTAAAATGAAGCACTGCAGTGGTTCGCTGTCACCGCTGACAGGGCTTTTAATTTCCCCTGGCCTTCCTTCCCGGTTAGCAGACCTGAATTGGCTGAGTCATGATGTCACTCCTGCGGGAGTCTCAGCCACAGCACAGCCCTCTGAAGGAATGGCATGCGTATGCAGTTCCTTCAGAGCACATGCACCGGTGAGGTCACCGGCTGCCAAAAGAATGAATATCTCCTAAACAGTGAGATATTTATTTTACCTACAGATAAGCTTTATTATAAGCCAACCTGTAGGTAAAAATCACAAAGCGAACATTACTACCGATTAATCTCATGACAGATATCCCCTAAAAGGGATGCACCAACACCCTTTTTCTTATCAGCGAGTACGAGTAACCAATACTTTCGATATAGTACTCGCCGATACCAAGTACTGATACTTTGAGGTGCGATTTGCATCCATACAAACTGCAAAGAATCGCATGTGATTTGCACAGGAATGCAGAGCGATTCCTATCCGAATAGCATGCGGTTTCCCCACTGCTCCTGTGTGAATTCAGGCTTGTCATACTGATTTCAGCCTGGATTCAACCAGGAAGTGCGGGAAATCGCATGCTATTCGGACAGGAATCACATGGCATTTCTGTGCAAATTGCATGTAATTCCTTGCAGTGCGATTTGAGCCCATTAATTTTGTATGGGCACAAATCACACCACAAAGTATCAGTTTCGGTTATCAGGAGCATTTTCACGAGCATGAGTACGAGTGAAAATTCTCGGTATCGGCACTGATACCAATACCAGTATTGGTGCATCCCTATTCCCTAATATAGGTAAACTCCTCCTTTAATAAAAATAACCCTCACAAAATCTTCTGTGTACTATAATTCCCCTCACTCTCACCTGCACTTTCATCAGCCGGCTAGTGTAGGACTTGAAATAAGACAGGTAGACTTTACTCATGGTCTCCACATATTCGTCCTGAATTTCCTGAGCCACTGACCTCTCATTACCCAGCAGAAACTGGTAAAAGAACCTGCAGATGCACAAGAAAACGATTAAAGAGTATCTAACCCCATTTGAAGGAATTATTGCGTACAACCCTAACAATGACTGGGCACAAATCTCATCATTTTACAAAGTTCACATAGCCTCTTTTATCTTGCAGTAATGCGATGTAGACAATGAACCTCGGCATCTATACTACTATAGAGTATATACTTTAGAGCAAGGGTCTCCAAACTGTGGCCCTTTGCTTGCCTTTATCCAGCCCTTGGGGCACTTTTCCTTCTACTGATACAGGACAATATTTTCCCCCACTGACACCAACAATGGGGCAATATTCCTGCTACTGACTTCAACAATAGGGCACTATTTCTCTCATTGATGCCAACAGGCACTATTCTTCAAACAAACATCAACAATGGGGCACTATTCCTTCCATTGATAGCAATGATGGAGCACTATTCCTCCTACAGACACCAATGATGGGACACTATTCTTTCCATTGATAGGAATGACGGCACTATTCCTCAAACTGACACCAATGATGGGGCACTATTCCTCAAACTGACACCAATGATGGGGCACTATTTCTCCCACTGACACCAGCGATAGGCACTATACCTTCCCCTAATACCAAAGATGCATTGTTTACTCCCACTGATGGCACGATAACTTCTACTCCCAATGGCCATAGTCTGGCCCCTGTAAAGTCTGAAGGATAGTAAACTGGCCCTCTGCTTACACAGCTAGGATACCCCAGCTACATTCGATTGACAGCTCTGAGTCTGCTGGGGCTGCTGACATCACATCCAAGATGGTGGCATCCGACAGCAGTCTCAGGGCTTTTGAATGTCTACACAAGGAAGGCATTTACAGGTTAAAAAGCATTCATAAAATACATCGAATTTACATATAAACTTATAGAAAGGTTGTTGTGGAAGTGTATGGTCTGGCAACATCGTCTCTAACTTTAAGCCAGCGTTAAAGAAACAAACTGACCTGTATTTGAGCAGTGCATTCTGGGGAATCTGATAATTAGTCATTGGTTTGCGGAAAGAGTAGATCTTCTGTAGAATGAACTCGCGAACTTTAGCCACAGCCTGAAATACAAGATCCGTAGGGAAGAGATTTATAATACCAGATAAAAAGAAATTAACTGCATCATGCAGCTGCATGCACCACTTCCCATGCCTATACCTTCCTTCATAAAATTTTCCATGGCCTCCTGGTCCCCCCTCACCACCACCATAATCCCCGACACCGATACACACCTGTTCTTCCCCCACCCCACTGTACCTTAATCCCTGTACTCATGATCCTTAATCTGCTCTCTCTCTCGCTCTCTCCAGTCCCATTTCCCCTTATCTACCAACTTACACACCAACCCTGACATCCTAAACCCTTAAGGTGCCATTCACACTAGCGCAACTCCAAAGTCGCATGATTTCCAGTGCGACCTTGGAGTGCAAACTTGGTGCAACTTTACACTCAATGGATCCAAGTCACACCAAAATAAAGCAGGGATCTTTTCAAAATCACTGAACACCTGTGCATGGAACACCTATATATCCCTGTTCAGGTAGACATGGCCCTCACATGGCTGTACTCTGTACTATGCCTGTAAGTATGAAATCTTTCCTCTTTAAGCCCAGGTTCACACTGCTCCAACATGAAAGTCTCGCAACTTCCGATCAAACTTTCCCCTGCAACTTCAGTCCAACTTTGATCCGACTTAATGTGCCTTTTTGCACTCTATTGCATTGAAGTAGTTTCAAAGTAGTGCAGGAACCTTTTCTAAAGTCAGAGCGACTTGTGTCGGCTCAGTTAAGATGGCTCTCATAGGGAAAGGTTTGATTTGACATGTCATGCGTCTTGTGCTCTCGCAAGTCGGATCCCATGTTGCACCGTTGTGAACCGGGTCTTACTGATGTCAGGCGCGGGAGGAGTGGAATATTACTAACCTTGATCTTCAGTTTTTGTAGAGTATCCTGGACATCGGCACAGGCCTGTGTGTCTCTGAATGCCTGCTCCTTCACATAATTTATCTTATTATTGAGTTCCTGTAATTGCTCCACAAACTGCTGATCGGTGACGGGAACCTCCAGGATGACACTGTAACACAGAGGGACCACTTGGTGACAAGTCATAACCAACACTACAGCCAGAAAGAACAGAGGAAGCGGCCACTGAGCCACACAAAGTGTCAAGGACAGGGTCAGAGACTTTTTTGTTCTATAGCCACTTCACAATCTTCTTGCTGCCCTTCCTCGAAAGATTAACATCCTCTCTCTCCAACTTTATGGGGTTTTGTCTTATTTTCTTTATTAGCTATTGGTGCCTTATTATACTGTTTTCACCAATTATGGTTTAATTTGATGTTTTGGGCAGCACAGTGGTGTAGTGGCTAGCACTTTCGCCTAGTAGCAAAAGGGTCACTGGTTCGAATCCCGACCATGACACTACCTGGCTGGAGTTTGCATGTTCCCCCTGTGCCTCTGTGGGTTTCCTCCGGGTATTCCGGTTTCCTTCCACACTCCAAAGACATGTTGGTAGATTAATTGGATCCTGTCTAAATTGCCCCTAGTATGTGTATAAATGTGAGTAAGAGACCTTAGATTGTAAGCTCCTTGAGGGTAGGGACTGGTGTGAATATACAATGTATATGTAAAGTGCTGTTTAAATTGACGGTGCTATACAAGAACCTGAAATAAATAAACATAAATAAATAAATGTTTTCTATTATCACATATTTCATTGATGCTTCTTTAGACATTTTGCATTGGATATGGATGGAGGTCTTTTTGTGTCACTTCAGATCTTTTGGTTGTCTTTCACTGTTCAGAAGAGTCTGACTCGGAGTATATGTGTACCACTGTGCTTTTTCAATTTTTTACATGTGTTTTTCGCAAATATTATTTTTTTTGTTTGTTGGTTAATCATACTAAGCATTTTTAAAGCTGAACTCCAGGCAGAAAAAAACTGCTTCTCCACCTCATCCAATCAGAAAACACTTTGCATTTATTCAGAAAATACAAAGGGGGTTATTTACTGCATGGTGCAAAATCTGGTGCAGCTCTGCATAGAAACCAATCAGCTTCCAGGTTTTAGGCTGGATTCACACCTATGCATTTTTAGTGCTTTTTGCAGATTTGCACTGCAGTCCATTTAACATGGTTTCCTATGGAACACATTCTGCAGTGCAAATCTGCAAAATGCAAAAAGCACTAAAAATGCATAGGTGTGAATCCAGCCTTATTGTCAAAGCTTTATTGAACAAGCTGACGTTAGATACTGATTGGTTACCATGCACAGCTGCACCAGATTCTGAGTGCATGAGTTTTAGAACCTTTTCAAATGGGCTTTCCCGTTTGTCCATTTTTCATTCATCTATTGACAAATGAAACATGGACAGCAATACAGTCCTATGGGCAAACGGATGTAAATGGACATTTGTTCCTTTACATCAATTTTTCGTCCACTTACATTAAGGTTTGTGTTTTAAAACCCTTCCTGCCACAGCCTCCCGGTTCTTTAAGGGCTTCTAAATGCTGGCAGGTGGAGGCAGGAATTCGGGTCATGTGTCTTCTGTGATTGGCTGTCACACTGGCCATATGATTGTAAAGCTTCTGATCGCAAGTATGCATTGGGAGCTTCCTGGTCCCCGCCAGTGACTGTGATGTGAGCATACAGGGTGCACACTCTCAGCACAGAAAAACGGTTCACATAAGGATGCATATATGCGGCCTCTCAGTGTTAAAGCCCACCCACTGAGAATCCGTATATATTAAATTATTCCACCAACCATATCAGGAGGTCTGCAAACATTCCATACAGAACAATAGAAAAAAGTACTCCCCCAGTACAATAGTGGGACTTTTAAACGGCAGTACATGCATCAAGCCAGTTGAAGTAAAATCATAATCAATTTTATTGTTAACAAACGTCTGTATAAAAATTAGTGTACCAAAGGGTCACATACATACAATGATAAAAGCAATGTGGTTTATATTTACAATTCAAGATCAAATCATTACAATCCTTATAGAGATGTGGAGCAATTATCTTCTTGTGCATGGGCCCAACATGTTTCGGGACAAATACCCTCCTTCAGGGGCGGTCATATATCCTCAAGATGAGTGCTCTAAAAAACATACATGAATTATTATGAGCCGTTGTTTACAGTGTATATAGCTTTGGACCGGGAGAACACAATGAAGGACTACTCACCACACACTGCTGGAACGAACATACACGCCACACCAAAAAGGCCCCCAATCCAAGGTCCTTCAAAGGGGACCACTAGGAAGAAGGAAACGAGGCAAGAAGCCCCTAACAGAAAATCACTCCAATGGGCCAGAGGGAACAGGGAACCCAAGATCCTCCCCCACCCCCCGAACCAGGTGGAGAACCACCACAAGGACCCCCCAGGAACGGCAAGCCGTGAACGGGAGGGAACCCTGCTGCACTGATGGTGACGGCCACAGAAAAAGAGAGAGAGAGAAAAGACGTATGTCTGCCTGAAACAAAAAGAAAGAAAAAAGGGTAAAAAAAAAAACCATGTATGCATTAGAGTCATATTCACTCTATGAAGGTTAAAAATAGTACAAGGCTCACAATATTGGCATAAGGGCAAACTGCGGGGAAACAAGACCCCAAAGTTGCACAAACAGGTACACCTAACCTAGGTGTGCCACCCTGGGTATCCCTTGGCGTCGCCATACAGTGTAAACTGGGGATACCATCTAAGTATATAAATAAACCAATGTGCAAACGTTAACTACCTTCTAGATGTAAATGTAGATGTCCTAAATAAATATGTCAAATGATTTATAAGAGTTCGCTATTTATGGGCATAATTATGACTGCTCAAAATTAACCCACAATGCAGGATGCAAAATGCCAAAAACCACCAAGCAGATAATGAAATAATCAAAGAGTATCAGTTGCAAGGTTATATATAGGGCCTTTTTCTAAATTACCGTTAGAAAGGGGAGTCCCAGATTCGGCTTATCCCCACAGAGATGGCGGCTGCTCCAATGCTCGCCATCTCTGGTGATTTATAGGGAGAATGGCGTCAAAGAACACAAGTGCGCGACGTCCAATCGCGCGCGACGGTGACGTCATCGCGTCTATGATGCGAACGCGCATATGTCATCACCCATGGGGAATGCGACGCACCAGCCACACGAAGCCGCACTGCCATCAAGCGGCCGCTGATGCTTATACAC
>BLSH010289677.1:142987-155824 GCA_018402905.1 Glandirana rugosa
AATCAAGACTTCGTAAACCGACTTATACTCGTCTATTATAACGGGCTTTGTGAAGTCTTAAGTAGGACGACTAAAACAGTCGTCAGTGTAGGAGTTATTTATGTTCTCTTGGTCAAGGTAACCGACGGTATGTACGGGTGTGGTACTGTGATGGTGGTGGTACGAAGTGACTACTCCACCATACGAAACCTAGTACTCGTCAAGGAAAGGAAGAGGTATGAGAAGAGAAGGGTAGTGAGACCATGTTCAACTATAACCAGAGTAGACAGGTATCTTACAACAAGGTCTTGACACTTCCGAAAAAATCTACAACAACTGCTCATGATCCAAAGCATACCACCTCATCAGTGAAGCATGGTGGTGGTAGTGTCATGGTGTGGGCATGTATGGCAGCCAATGGAACTGGTTCTCTTGTATTTATTGAGGATGTGACTGCTGACAAAATCAGCAGGATGAATTCTGAAGTGTTTCGGGCAATATTATCTGCTCATATTCAGCCAAATGCTTCAGAACTAATTGGACGGCACTTTACGGTGCAGATGGACAATGACCCGAAGCATACTGTGAAAGCAACCAAAGAGTTTTTGAAGGGAAAAAAGTGGAATGTTATGCAATGGCCAAGTCAATCACCTGACCTGAATCCGATTGAGCATGCATTTCACTTGCTGAAGACAAAACTGAAGGGAAAATGCCCCAAGAACAAGCAGGAACTGAAGACAGTTGCAGTAGAGGCCTGGCAGAGCATCACCAGGGATGAAACCCAGCGTCTCGTGATGTCTATGCGTTCCAGACTTCACGCTGTAATTGACTGCAAAGGATTTGCAACCAAGTATTAAAACGTGAAAGTTTGATTTATGATTGTTAATCTGTCCCATTACTTTTGGTCCCTTAAAAAGTGGGAGGCACATATACAAACTGTTGTAATTCTTCCACTGTTCATCTGATTTGGATGTAAATACCCTCAAATTAAAGCTGAACGTCTGCAGTTAAAGCACATCTTGTTCGTTTCATTTCAAATCCATTGTGGTGGTGTATAGAGCCAAAAAGATTAGAATTGTATCCATGTCCCAATATTTATGGACCTGACTGTACCCGTTTCAAAGGGAAAAAGAGAAAAGGGGCAACACCATGCCTTAACATTTAGAAACTGTTGTAATTTTTTTGCTCCAATAGTCATATCTGGATATTTATGGCTAATTCAGCAAGAGAGTTGTAGGCGGAGCAGGGGATGCGGAGTGGTGTAAGAGGACTCACTATGGAGAAGGTTCAGAACAGTCAGATTTGTACAACTGTCTGTGACTACACTGGGGGAGATTTTCCTTTACTTCCTGTCCGTTTGACACACTATTACTGGGACAGCAAGTCCAATAAGAAATGGGATGTGTCTTTAATGGGCACACAGACACCAAAAAAAAAAAAAAAGTTGTTTTTTTCAGGACAGTACAGAAAGGCTAAAACCTCTTATTTTAACCGCTGTTCCCCTTATTGCTTGTCCCCCTATCACAGGTACAGGAAGTAGATTTCCCCAAGTGAAGGGAGTGATAAATGCTTGAACTCTTCCCCACTTTATCCAAAATAAAGAAAAATGTTTTGGTTGGAATCTGGCTTTAAAGTCTACATTATTTTGGATAGAGTAAGGATGGCTTAAAACTACCATTAGTGTATTTTCTGTCTAGTTGGGAACACTTCCCATTATTTCCTGTCCTGGGGGTGCAATAAGAAGTTTGATGAATTTCACTCCTAAAAAGCGGTCACTGGAATAGGTGTTCCCATTGCAAGATTTCCCCTTACAACTTGTTTTGTTGAGAACTCAAAATTTTTGGATTTCCCATCACTTTCTGTACCAGTGACAATGGTCACAAGGACCACTAGTGAGATTAAATCTCCCCAGATGGGTTCTAACATTATATCCACACAATCCATACCTGAAAAAGAGGGTGATGGTTTTAGATACACTTTAATTACTAAGTTAAAGAACTATCACCAGAACAAAAGTAAGCATGTTACATCCTCCAGGGGATCCTTTGCACATATCAATTGTTTCCATTAAAATCTAAGCAGTGGAAGTTATATAAAATATATCTTTCATTTCAGTCATTGCTGGCTGTGGCTACAACCCCATCTCCCCACTTCCAAAACCTAAATTTGAGTGTGGGAGTTACAGCTAGCACTGAGCCCAAACTGTCAGCTTGTGCAACCAGCTACTACATTTGTCCAAGACAGCCTGATGTAGTACCTGGCTTGTGCTGTAGTCAGCTTGTGTTTTTGTTCTTCTCCAGCTATCATTCAGCACACACGCTGGCAGTTTGCAATCTCTCTGTGCCCTGAATAGCAGGCTGCAGCTTCAGACTCAGGATGAGCGATGGGCTTGGGCGTGTTTGAAACCCCACGTGCACGATCCCGCCAGGAAGCCGACACTGCAGACGGCTAATCACAGGCAGTGAGACATTTCCCAATCTCTGTAGCTGGGGATCGGGCTTGTGGGGTTTCGAACACGACCAAGCCCATCACTACTCAGGACACAGAGAGTTGAGGAGGCAGCACTGCAATGCTCTACCTGGTACCTTAGGGAAAAGGCAGGAGTTGGGGTTGTGCAAGCTCTGTGTGCACTACCTGTCATGCACCTACTCCTAGCTAGACAGGTGGACTAGGCTAGATATCTGACACTACAGCTCAGCAAGCCTTCCATGGATTTAGATGTGAACAAGTGCTATGTGCACAGCATCACTTGTGGGGTTTAGTAACACATATAAAAAAAAAATCACCTTTTCATTATTATTCATTACACCACCTGCTAAACAAATAGCTGCGCTGGGCACAAATGCATTCCTATGCTTGCCTCATAATATCTTGTAAGGTCCAAAAAGAGCAAGGCTGGGTTCACACTTATGCAAATTGGATGTGGGTTTCCCTGCATCCAATTTGCATGACAGGCCAGTGTGACTGGCTCTCAATGGAGCCGGTTCACACATTTCCGTAACGGCCGCAGACCGCACAGCACAAGGGTCCTGCGCATCTTTGGTTCCGTTTCAGGTCCGAATTCAGGCAAAAATTCAGACCCAATTTGCCTCTGAAACGGAGAACAGGGACGCACCAGACCCCCTGCTGCGAGTGGCTCTTCACATAGCATGAACCCAGCCTAAGTCGTTTAATTTAGAACCCTTTAATGGGATGAGGGGAATCCTGGCCATTGCAGGAAGGATACAGTCTTTGATTGACACATGCTCGATCTGCTGCAGCTCCTTTTCAACTTGTTTGGAGTATTGCCTGAGATCAACACCCTGCAAAAGAAAAAAACAACGATAACTTTTTATGCCGACTATGTAAAGTGGAACTCCAGGTAAAACATACTTTATACACAGGGACAGATTTTGATTTCTGGCTTTGTACCCACTGGGGGGAACATAAACTCTCATTTTCCTGTTTTGGTGACCACTGTTACTGAGACAGGAAAATGAGAGTTTATGTCCCCCCCCCCCAGTGGGGACAAAGCCAGAAATGTCCATTGCAGGACACAGCTTTATACTAAGCAACCTAGGTAACCCTTCTTCCATTCAAATCCCCAGAGTTCTCTGGCCTAACTGCCCGTCCGCAAAAAGAAAGAGTACTAGAATGTAATAAGGACCTTAAGGCCTCATACACACGGACGTTTCTAAAAAAATAAACAAAACGTCGGGCCCGACGTCAAGGAAAAAAAGTCGGCGTTTTTCAGCGTTATGCATCAGCGTTTTTGAGCATTAGTGAGCGTCGGCGTCAATAGGCGTTTTTTAAAAAAAATAATCCCTCTGCTATTTTTCAACCTAAAAACGTTGGCGTCAAAAAACGCCGGTATAATATTAGGTGGCGTTTGTTGGCGTTTGTAGGCATATTGTGGCGTCGGCGTCAAAAAGTTACAGCCTCAGAACGCGATGGCTGTGGGTTCTAGTTTCAGCTCACTAACGCCGACGCCATCTACAGCTCAAAAACGCCAACGTTTTTATGGGGCCATTGACTAACATGGAGAGCTGCAAAAAACGCCAGAAAACGCCGGCGTCAAAAACCGTCCGTGTGTATGAGGCCTTAGAGTTCCGTTGGGGGGTACTCTACTGACACGTTAGAGGGGGAAGGGATATTTGGAGGTATATGACGGGGGACAGGATGAGGTGTTTATTCCTGGGATCTGTTTATTAGGGGTATCGTTTTGTACACTTGACGGACCTGAAGGGGATGATATTGAATATTTTTTGTTGAATGCTATATTTTTTTTTTTTTTGTTATATGTTTAAAGGTTAAGGCTGTGACATTTTTTTTTTTTTTTTTCGGGGGGAGGCTATAAAGGAAAAATGGTAATTACCAGTCTCTGCGGTGCACAGTTGGTCCACAGTAGGGATTGGAGGAGTACAATTGGTGCTTATGTGTTTTGTACACACTGTGTTTTAATAAATGTACACTGAGTTTCGGGTTCTTTCATGCACAGTTTAAGACCACATTCACATTTGTGTGACTTGTCCTGCGACTTGGGACTGCACAGTCGCATGGCAAGTCGTACCCCATGATTTCTAATGAGAACCATTCATATCTGTGCGGCTTCAAAGTAGTCCCTGCACTACTTTGGTCTGACTTTGATGCAACTTGAGGTCCATAGACCACAAGAATACATAGGCATTGCTTTAAGTCGCGGCAAAAAATTGTGGCAAAATCGCCACAGTGGGTCACTGAGAGGCTGAGCCGGGTGTCGGTACAGGGATCTGGGGGATCCAGGCTCCCATTGTTAGGATGACGCAGTGCCTGGACTGACTTCTGTGACAACAGCAGATAGCGGACTTGAGCTCGCTCTTTGCTGAAAACGGGTCACAGAAGTGCAAAGCGAACTGCACTCCTGTAATCCATAGGAGAAGTACAGCCAAGCAAGCTTTGGCTGTACTTCTCCTTTATGCCAAAGTGTCCTGTGGATTTGGACAGAAGAAAGTGTTACCTTGTGGGGTACCAGTGTGAGGTCAGATGCTCTATAAGGTTTTTATTGCTCTCTGCATCACTATTGATTCTTTCTATTTCCTGTCCTTGTGAAACCGGGCACTGATGTTCAATACTGTCCCAACTCTATTTAAATGTTTGGCTGCAATTATTCTTCAAAATATCTTTGGCTGCACAGCACTATATTTGCTTAATTAGTTTTCAGCATGCATGTTCCTTTCTGTTCCACACTCACCGTCTTCAAAGCTTCCTGGACAAGAGCATCTTCCAGATTCTCCTGAATGTGAACTGAAGAGAGAGAGACAAAAAGTCAGAGGGCAATCAGAGGAGGACAGACAGAAGATGGGGAGATGAGACATGGAAAGAAGCAATGGGAAAGGTGACATAAAGTGGAATGGGCCTATTAAAAGCTGACATTTAACTACTTGACCTCCAAAAGGTTTTACCCCCTTCATGATCAGAGCATTTTTAGCTTTTTGGCACTGCGCTATTTAACTGGTAATTGCACGGTCATGCAATGCCATACCCAAATTAAATTTATATCATTTTTTTTACCCAAATAAAGCTTTCTTTTGGTGGTATTTGATCACCACTGGGTTTTTTACTTTTTATTATATAAACAAAAAAAAAGACCAAGAATTTTGAAAAAAACAATATTCTCTACTTACTGTTATAAAACATATTCCAATAAAAAAATGAAATTTCTTTATAAATTTAGGCTAAAATGTATTCAGTGTGCCCATAAAATGTACTATGGGCAGGTGGGAACTGGTTAATCTGCCTATATTTTGTCTTCCCTGATTCCTTCTCTCCCCCTAATAAACATAATAATATATTTTTTTAAATTCAAAAATAATAATATATTTTTAAATATCAGTTTTCATTACATCCCCTATTTTAGACCGGGTGATGTCCTCACTGGGTCTCTTTAATCCTCTATGCAATACAGACAGATCATGGGTGGTTGGAGGGGCTGGCTATGTGTGGTACATAGCTTCCTGAAAACATTACAGCTCCCTGCCTTAGTACTCCTCTCAAGATGCCTCAGCCCTGATGCAGGCAGTGGACTGGCGCTTGGCAAGGGTTATGCAAATATGAAAAATGCCTAATGGGTGTCAGTGTGGAATAGTTACCACCCTAGGTAATGATCACATGTGATGCGGAGCCTCTGTGAATGAAGGGACTGAAATGCAATGAATGAAAGGGATGGGCCTGGGACAGTCCAGCTGAAGAGGAAACAGCTAAATGATGCTGGACGTCCTCAAGCCAGGAAATGAGATGGGTTCTCTCTGACTTAGGCCCCTTTCACACTGAGGCGCTTCTAAACTACCAGTAAAACACTGAGCTCTTTTGAAGAGCTTTCCATTTATTTCAATGGAGAGGGGCGTTTTTTCACCGCCCTACCATGCACTGCCCCAGTGTGAAAGCATTCATTGATTTTAATGGAAATAGGTTTTTGTGAGCTTTTCAGTCGCTTTTTTTAGCGTGAAAGTGCCTCAGTGTGAAAGTGGTCTAACTGTAGCTTCTAATGCACATTGTGAGAAGCACACAGTATGCAGTGAAATCAGAGTAAGCTGTATAAGTACAGGAGAGGAGATGGTACAACTGTGCAAGGCTGAATGGAGGGCCGGAGTTCAGCTTGAGACTGACATTTTCACTGACACTGGAAATGCCAATTCTGACATTTTTGTCTATTTACTAGCTACTTAACTACCGGAAGATTTACCCCCCCCCCCCTCATCACCAGGCCATTTTTTGTAATAGAAAACTGCGTTATTTTAACAGACAATTGCACAGTCATGCAACGATGTACAGAAATTAAATGTATACATTTTTTCCCCACAAATAGAGCTTTCTTTTGGTGATATTTGATCACCTCTGCATTTTTTGCGCTAGAAACAAAAAAAAAAAAATTCTGCTATAAAACATAGCCAATAAAAAAATTTTGAAAATGATATTTTTTCATAAATTGAGGCCATTGTATATTCTGCTACATATTTTGGTAAAAAAAAATCCCAATAAGCCCATATTGATTGGTTTGCACAAACGTTATACCATCTAAAACTATAGTATATACACTGGAATTTGTATTTATTTATTTTTATACTAGTAATAGCAGCGATCAGTGACTTAAGTGATTGGAAAGGTTTTTTTTTTTTTTGTTTTTTTTTAATTGATTAACAAACATGTTATACTTACCTGCTCTGTGCAAGGATTTTGCACAGAGCACCCCCGATCCTCCTTTTCTGGGGTGCCCCCACAGAGAGCTTCATTCACACAGACAGCAGGACTCGCCCCCCCCCCCCGGGCTCCCGTGTCACTTGATTTGATTGACAGCAAATCTATCCAATGAGGACCCCAGACAGAGGCTGGAGCCACTGGGCTCGTTCTCGTCGCTGGAATGATCGGGTTCAGATAAGAAAAGGGGGGCAGCTGCAGCACAGAAGGTTTTTCACCTTAATGCACAGAATGCATTAAGGTGAAAAATCTGGAGCCTTTACAACTCCTTTAAAGCAGAACTGCGATATTGTGGCGGACAATCTGTGGGGACCAGTGACACTAATACAGCTAAAAATATGCACTGCCACTGTACTAATGACAGTGGCTGGGAAGGGGTTAAACATCCAGTGTGATCAAAGGGTTAAATTTGTGCCTAACCAGTGTTTATGTGTACTGTGAGGTGCTATTACCAAGGGATGTGCTGGATGTTATTCCCTGCTTTGCAGCGAAACAAAGTCCAGCACATCCCCGCTGACAGGACGGCGCTCCGCCCAGTATGTCTCCTTGCTGGTCAGCGGGTGCTGGCACACATTCATTGGCCGGCACCCACTGATCAGCTTCTGCTGTGACTAATCACAGCTGAAGCGGCATGCCTCCCTACCCAGAAGAGCAGAATCACAGCAGCTGGCCCGCTCTGTTGCAGTATATGTACAGTGCACAGTCAGCAAGTGACTAGAAACGGGTAGACAGAGAAGTGACCTCTGTCTGATCTCTGATATCTGGGGTTAGGAGATAGATCTGTATATAGAGAACACTGCTTGTCTGTATTGTCCTCCTTTCTGTGTCTGCCTCCTTCTTATCCCCATTATTTCACATATACATGACAAGGGATGGATAGGAGCGGGGGAGACTGTGTGAGAGTCTGAGAAATCAAATATTTACTGCTGACTGTGTCCAGAGTAATGTCATCGGAGGTGAGGTCCAGGTCCCCAAGGTTTAGGGTTAGGTCATCTATCTGCAATAAAGGATATACAATAGGAATAGTTATAATGATATCACACACACTGTAATACTACACTTATATAAAAACACCGCACTGAGAGTGCACTACTCCTAGAGAATAGGCAGAGATTGTTGATTGGGCTCCCCTTCAATGCATGATTGTTACCAATAATAATAAACCCAAAAGCAAACATTACATTATATTGCAGCTTACCAATTCTTAGATGTGATGGCTGCATTCGTTTTCTTTTTTAGACTTGCTCTCTATTTTCACCTGGTGATCC
Source organism: Glandirana rugosa (assembly GCA_018402905.1). Lineage (NCBI taxonomy): Eukaryota > Metazoa > Chordata > Amphibia > Anura > Ranidae > Glandirana > Glandirana rugosa. The sequence continues at coordinate 151,447 of BLSH010289677.1, forward strand.
TTCCAGTAACTACGAAAAATGGCAACCACCCCAACCTATAACTGGCCTTTGCAGTAAGGTGCACATGGAAGGGTAACGCATATCACAGACAAAAATTCCCAGCACACTTGTGGTGATCCAGCCAGTAAGTCTGTTGTTCCTCAAAAGAACAAGCTCTCTTGCAGATGTAGAAGTTACAGAGATGAGACAAACCATTTACCACTGACAGAATTGCTAACAACAATCAGCTTTTAATTATTTATTTAAAGCCTTTATCCCAAAAGGAAAACACATTTTTTTTTCTTTCTCTCAACTTTTCGACAAAAACATACTCACACACCGAGCAAATCCAGTGTTGCTTTGTAGTAACCCATCATGTTGCTGCTTACCAGGTCCTGCGTCGCCATTTTCTTTTCTTTTGTCATCTGGGGCTGGCTGTCTCTTCAGTCAACCCCTGATGGTGCACACATGCCACCATCTTCTTCTGTGGCATCACCAGGAACAGACTGTCTCTTCCTGGTTGGTGCAACTGGCCCTCTTATGATGTGCATATGCGGTCACCTTCTTCTATGATATCACCGGGGGGGGTGGCTGTCTCTTCTTGGTTCTGGCAGCCAACCCCTGATGATGCACGGGCATCACTATCTCCTTCAATTACATCACCGGGAGCTGAATGTCTCTTCCTTGTTCTTGTAGCTGGTCCCCTGATGACACGCATGTGCCTCCATCTTCTTCTATGATGTCACTTGGAGATGGCGGTCTCTTCATTGTTCTTACAGCCAACCCCTGAAGATGTGCATGTGCCATCTTCTGCTATTATATCACCAGGAGCTGGCTGCCTCTTCCTGATTCCTGTAGCCGCCCCCCTGATGGCATGCATGTGCCTCTTCTTCTATGACATCACCAGGAACTGGCCATCTCGTCCTGGTTCTTGTAGCTGGCCCCCTTGTTCTATGATGTCACTGGTTGTCTCTTCTTCGTTCCGGCAGCCAAACCCTGATGACATGCATGTGCCGCCATCTTCTTCTATGAAATAATCAGGAGCTGGCTGTCTCTTTATGTTTTTTGTAGCCACCCCCCTGATGATGTGCAAGTACCTCCATCTTCTTCTAGGACATCACCAGGAACTGGCAGTCTCGTCCCGGTTCTTGTAGCCGGCCGTCTTCTTCTATGATGTCACTGGCTGTCTCATCTTTGTTCCGACAGCCAAACCCTGATGACATGGATGTGCCACCATCTTCTTCTATGACATCCTCAGGATCTGGCTGTCTCTTCCTGGTTCTTGTAGCCATCCCCCTGATGACGTGCATGTACCTCCATCTTCTTCTAGGACATCATCAGGAGCTGGCTGTCTCTTCTTTGTTCTGACAGCCAACCCCTGAAGATGTGCATGTGCCGTCTTCTGCTATTACATCATCAGGGGCTGGCTGTCTCTTCCTGGTTCTTGTAACCACCCCCTGATGACATGAATGTACCTTCATCTTCTTCTAGGACATCATCAAGATCTGGCTGTCTCTACCTGGTTCTTGTAGCCACCCCCCTAGTGACGTGCATGTACCTCCAACTTCTTCTAGGACATCATCAGGAGCTGGCTGTCTCTTCTTTGTTCTGACAGCCAACCCCTGAAGATGTGCATGTGCCGTCTTCTGCTATTACATCATCAGGAGCTGGCTATCTCTTCCTGGTTCTTGTAGCCATCCCCCTGATGACGTGCATGCACCTCCATCTTCTTCTAGGACATCATCAGGAGCTGGCTGTCTCTACCTGGTTCATGTAGCCACCTCCTGATGATGTGAATGTACCTCCATATTCTTCTAGAACATCATCATGAGCTGGCTGTCTCTACCTGGTTTTTGTAGCCACCCCCTGCTGATGTGCATGTACCTCCATCTTCTGCTATTACATCATCAGGAGCTGGCTGTCTCTTCCTGGTTCTTGTAGCCGGCCCCCTGATGACGTGCATGTGCCTCTTCTTCTATGATATCAACAGGAACTGCCCGTCTCGTCCTGCTTCTTGTAGCTGGCCCCCTTCTTCTATGATGTCACTGGTTGTCTCTTCTTTGTTCCGACAGCCAAACCCTGATGACATGGATGTGCCATCTTCTTCTATGACATCCTCAGGAGCTGGCTGTCTCTTCCTGGTTTTTGTAGCCACCCCCCTGAGGACATGCAAGTACCTCCATCTTCTTCTAGGACATCACCAGGAGCTGGCTGTCTCTTCTTTGTTCTGACAGCCAACCCCTGAAGATGTGCATGTGCTGTCTTCTGCTATTACATCATCAGGATCTGGCTGTCTCTTCCTGGTTCTTGTAGCCATCCCCCTGATGACGTGCATGCACCTCCATCTTCTTCTAGGACATCATCAGGAGCTGGCTGTCTCTACCTGGTTCATGTAGCCACCTCCTGATGATGTGAATGTACCTCCATATTCTTCTAGAACATCATCATGAGCTGGCTGTCTCTACCTGGTTTTTGTAGCCACCCCCCTGCTGATGTGCATGTACCTCCATCTTCTGCTATTACATCATCAGGAGCTGGCTGTCTCTTCCTGGTTCTTGTAGCCGGCCCCCTGATGAAGTGCATGTGCCTCTTCTTCTGTGATATCACCAGGAACTGCCCGTCTCGTCCTGCTTCTTGTAGCTGGCCCCCTTCTTCTATGATGTCACTGGTTGTCTCTTCTTTGTTCCGACAGCCAAACCCTGATGACATGGATGTGCCATCTTCTTCTATGACATCCTCAGGAGCTGGCTGTCTCTTCCTGGTTTTTGTAGCCACCCCCCTGAGGACATGCAAGTACCTCCATCTTCTTCTAGGACATCACCAGGAGCTGGCTGTCTCTTCTTTGTTCTGACAGCCAACCCCTGATGATGTGCATGTGCCGTCTTCTGCTATTACATCATCAGGAGCTGGCTGTGGGGAGGGTCCTCTTTAAAGGGGCAGTCCACCGAAAACTGACCCAGAAGCTCCAGCACTTCTATGGTGCGATGTCCTTCCCTACACTCTTATCTCTGACTACCTATAGGAGGCTTCCGACTCTCCCTCTGAATTTCTTTTTCACCTATGGCACCTTATAGAGGATGCAGCAGAAGGAGTGAGACTTAGCGATGGAGCAGCTGGAAAAAAGGAGACCTCACTGCTGCATGTATAAAGGGGAAGAAGAAGGCAGGAGGTGACATTGCCTGCCTGTATCCATCCAGAACTACAAAGTGAGTTTTTTTTGGACATAAATGAGGAAGAGAACACAACTAGGGCTGTCACCTCATCCCTTATATGAATTACACAGTACTGAGGCTAATTTATTGCACATGAGCCACCAAGTGCGTTTAATTACCACCTCAATCAGCCACAGAACAACCTGTGTAATGAATATGTGTCCTGGATTAAAGGGATGAGGTGGCAACCCTAAACACAACACATGGGATGTACAGGGAGCAGGACAGACACAGGACTGCACCCTACTACCAGCAAACAAGCAGCAGGTGTTCCACCCATCCATCCCCCTCACCTCAGCCATCTCTGACACCTCTCTGGTCCCCCAGACACATCAGCCACTCAGCTTCCGCCTCTACTTCCGGGTTCTGGACTACAGCCCCCAGAATCCCCCACCCGGTGGTGGAAATGAGGTCAGGGGGCCGGCTCAGGATAAAGATGACTGACGTCACTTCCTCTTCCTCTCTCTTTCCCTGCAGCTGCCGCCATGGTGAGTGAGATTGCGGGAAATAGAAGGGGGTGCCGGCTATCCGCAGCCATCCGAGCCCAGGGACGGTGTGCGGACCGCCATCGGGGTGTTTGTGTGTTCGTGGGGTCCTGCTAAGGCGGTCTGGAGGGATATCTCGGGGGAGGGGGCGGTGTATGGGGGTGACAGGTCCCAGGGATGATCTGAGGGGTTCTTGGCCTTCTATACATTCCGTACAGCCCGGGCCTGAGCCTCACTCTGTGTACCGGAACCCTCAGCCTGGCCATGGAATCCCCCTCTCACGTGTTCCTTTCCAGGACAGCTCTATGATGGCCTGCAAGGGTGTACAACGCTACAGTATATGTGCTGACATCTCTACTATCAACAAACCATTCTAATGTGTGTCTCTATACCCACCACTGAGCTGTCCCCATGGTGCTACTACTCCAACCCATGGTACTACTACACCCCTCCATACCTCTACCCCAAGTCATGGTGCTACTGCACCCCTCCATACCTCTACCCCAAGCCATGGTGCTACTGCACCCCTCCATACCTCTACCCCAAGCCATGGTGCTACTGCACCCCTCCATACCTCTACCCCAAGCCATGGTGCTACTGCACCCCTCCATACCTCTACCCCAAGCCATGGTGCTACTGCACCCCTCCATACCTCTACCCCAAGCCATGGTGCTACTGCACCCCTCCATACCTCTACCCCAA
>BLSH010289677.1:157582-170069 GCA_018402905.1 Glandirana rugosa
ACCTGTCTTAACGGTAATGAAGGACGTGACTGTCCTGTCCTATAGAAGAACGACCGATTTTATTTAGGACTCTTCGCGGTTAGTCTCTAGTAATTCCGGAGAAGTTTCAGCACATTCTGCGTGTCTTGAACACGAACATTGATGGGCGCAGGAAGATCGCCTTTGCCATCACAGCCATTAAGGTGAGCTTTCGTTGATCACCATGTTGATGATTCTGCAGCTTTATGACCCAACCCCCTCCAAAATATTTCATTTTCTATCATATGGAGGGGTTGGCGCTTCTCAGGATTTATTTTAGCCAGCAAGAAGATATCCTGTCCTGTCAGTGCAGGAAGTAATGGCAATTCTGTCCAATGTGGTCACATTCACTTTTACTTGAATGAGGAAGAGTGGAATGTCCTGGAAGTGTAATTCGTTTTTTTTTTTTTTTTTGTGGGGAAGAAGTGTAAAATTCTTGTCTTGTTACAGGGTGTTGGAAGGCGTTACGCTCACGTAGTCCTGCGCAAGGCTGACATTGACCTGTCAAAGCGAGCAGGAGAGCTGACTGAGGATGAGGTGGGTCTCCAGGCTGTGATGTAGCGGTGTGTGGTCTTGTATCGGCTATATCCTAATCATCACTGATTCTGTTCACAGGTTGAGCGTGTGGTCACCATTATGCAGAATCCTCGTCAGTACAAAATCCCAGATTGGTTCCTGAACAGACAGAAAGACATCAAGGATGGCAAATACAGCCAGGTAAGACTGCGGACTGCATTGTACGTTAAACACATTTGCATTAACAAGTGTTTGAATGTTGGCTGTGTAAGGGCTTGTTTACACTTTCTTCAAAATGTGGGGTAGGCTACGCTTTTTTAAAGTGTTATGGATGCCAATCAAAACCAATGTCACTAAATTAGTTACCGTAAATCGGCCTTTCTCAACCTTTTTCAACGAGGAACCCTTGAAATAGTTCTCTGGTATCAGGGAATCCCTGCTAAAAATGAAAAATCTACAACTCATGATACATTAGTGTGGTGGTCAGTGGGAAGAATGCTCCTTACACTTGTGGTCATTTGGTAGAATTACCCCCTTACAGATAGCTAAAAAGATCAGTGATGTCATTGGGAATTTATCTGAGTACTGCTTGGACCTTGAAGGGGAGATACCCCGAGAGCTTGTCCTGCAAATTTTTTTTTTTTTTTTTGTGCAAATAAAAGTATCACGGACAGTACTCCATTTTACGGCTACAATCACCTCAAGCTCTGAGAGGTAGAAATTGACCATTACTCAAGGAACCACTAGCGACATCTGGAGGAACCCTGGTTGAGAAACCCTGCCTTAAATTATACCCATGCCACTTTCTTGATGCTCCAAAGCCTCTATAGAAGTCTGTCAAAGCTTGCTAGAAGTACCTGCAGCTTTTGAGAGGCTTTTATTCGGCTTTGGCGTTGCTTTTGAGGCACTGCAGGTATGAGATCCCAGGATGCACTGGTAGACCAAGTGAACCAGAAAGATGTCGGCAGTCACTTCCTGTTCATGTGTCTATATTCTGGCAGTGTCTGGTGTGGAGCAGCGGGAAAGTGAGCGGGTCCATAGTGAAACTAACAGACTGCATACAAGGTGTGCGACATGGGCTCACTATATAGTGGAAGGTGCATAGGGACCAGAGAGGGAGAAGACTGAGCAGAGCTGGGGGGGTTGCAATGAGGGGGGGGGTGTTTACATCTTAGAGGCAGATCTTGTGAGTCTGGCTGAGTGGGAGGGGGGGTGATTGCAACTGAATTGGGGTTCTACTGGGCCCCTTTAAAACAGTCAATATACAGAGCATTTGCAAAGCTTCATTGAAACTTCAAAAAAGCATCACTGAAGCAACAAATCATGTTGAAGCGGTAGGCGCTTTGATGTGTGAAGTGGAAGCCAGTGTAAATGAGCCCTTAGAAGAATTAGTCTCTGATATTGAGTTTTTTTTTTTTTTTTTTTTTTGTGTAATGTAAACACTGGGTATTCAGCACTATAAGGTCCTCCTTTTGGAATGATAAGTCTTTATCTGTAAGTGTTGCTCTATAATTTTGTTGCCTTTCAGGTCCTGGCCAACGGTCTGGATAACAAACTCCGTGAAGACTTGGAGAGGCTGAAGAAAATAAAGGCACACAGAGGCCTGCGTCACTTCTGGGGGTGAGTGACAGTTTATTTTCTTCAAACCTTTTTTGCCTTTTTGAGTCCCTGTAGCAATTTGGTGTTAGAAGTCTTGTAAGCAAACCATGTTCATTGATTGTGGCTATGAAAGTGCATCAGTCACCTAAGGCATAGCCTTTAAGTTTATCTGGTTGTTTGGGTTCTTAGACATGCTTCAAGCTGAACTCTTAAAATATTTTTGGCACCAAGCAAATATTTTACCTCTAAAGGGTACCCTATATCATGCTGGCTACTGTACAAATCTTCCCTTCAGTGAAGCCGGATAACACGCATGGCAGCCATCTTCTGGCGTTGCAGGGATGAGGCGTGAATGATCCTGTCTGCCCTTTGTATTGTCTCACCTTGTCCATTCAGTACCATCCTTTGTTCCCAAAATACCAGGTGCTTAAATAGAAGGCAAGTAAACAGGGATCTCCCCCTGCACCATTTTTAAACCAGCGTCTTGCTGTAGACGGTGGTTACGCTGTGGTGCTACAGAATGATCTTCTCTCCCAATTATCTGCCCCTGCTGTGCGTATGAGGGGCTGCTTTGGTTGGATCGAAGGACATGAAGGAAAAAAATCTCCCTTCTATTCAGAAGGCCTTGTATTCTGTGACAATTCAAGGAGGTTTCTGAATGGGCAATGAGGAAAGGGAGGGTGAACAGGATCCTTACTATTGCAACTGCTGCTGCTTATCCCTGTTGCACCAGAGGATCACTGCTGTGTAGCATCTGTCCGGACACAGGATACTTAGTTGGTGCTGAGTCCAAAAAAGTTACTGAAGTTCAGCTTTAAACATTTGTTACTGGTTAAAGTGGAACTCCACCCAAAAGGGGAAGTTTGCTTTTATGTACCTGTTCTCACTTCTGCTCCGATATATCTATAACAAGTCTGCAGTTTTGGATTTGAACATCCATGTCTCCATGCTTGCCCTGGATGAATAATTTAGCAGTGCTTCAATCATATTTTGAAAAATTAAGTCAGCAGCTACATCCTTGTCCCAGGATCCAGCTTTGTTCTCACCGGCCAGTTTCTTCACCTGGCTTTGGCTACTAGCATGTGTTGGCAGCTGGCTGTGACTGCTTGTGGCTGCACGATCCGCGTTGCAGTGTCTGGTCCTGCAGCCTCTACTCAGCTCGCTTCATCAATGTGATCTGAAGAAGGGCAGTGGGTACCTGTTAAAGCCTTAACCCCCCAAAACAAAAGCAGACTAAGAGGAAAAACTTCCCTTTTTCGGTCAAGTCCCACTTAAAGTGATTTGTTTGTTTGTCACTTGCACGCTCTGTGCAAGGGTTTTGCACAGGGCAGCCCCAACTCCTTTTCTGGGGTCCCCCAGCGGCTCTCATGGCTCTTCCTCCTCGAGTGCCCCCACGGTGAGCCGCTTTCCCTGTGGGCACCCATGCGGGCGTGCTTCCGAGTCCTGCTGCTGCGTCCATTGACAGACATCAGGACTCTGCCCCGGCTCCCATGTCACTGGATTTGATTGACAGCAGTGGGAGTCAATGGCTCCTGATGCTATCAGTCTATCCAATGAGGACCTGCGACAGTGACTGGGCTCGTTATTGCTGGAATGATCAGGTTTAGGTAAGAAAGGGTAGCTCTGGCAAAAGCACACAAGTGTGAAAGAGGCCTTAAAGTGGTTGTAAAGTAAACATACAGGTTCTTTAAAAAAAAAAAAAAAACCTTTCTATACTTGCCTGCTCTGTGCAGTGGTTTTGCACAGAGCTGTTCCCAGCCGCTTTCCCTGGGGTTTACTCATACGGGCTCGCTCCAGAGTCCTGCTGCTGCAGCCATTAACTCAGTGGGACTCTGCCCCGCTCCAGTGTCAACGGATTTGATTGACAGCAGTGGGAGCCAATCGCTCTTGCTGCCATCAATCTGTCCAAAGAGGAGGCGGTGGCTGGAGTGTGGGTTTTTTTTTTTTTTTTTTCCCCCATAGCACTTAGATATTTATATATTAGATTACTGCCTCTATGGTGTTTTAGTATTTAAGCTGGTATATGTATAGGCAAACTTAAAGCAGTTGTAAATGTTAAAAGACCTGCAAGGCAATAGAATAATGTGCTAGTATGCATCTCCTAGCACAGAATGCTCACCTTGGAACAAAGCCCTTCAGCGCTATAAAGTCACTGCTGAGGGCTGGTATATTTCTCCTGTCTCTGCTGGGTTTGAGAGTTCTGGTCATGTGATTGGCCAGATTTTTTTGGTGTTGGTAGCTTGACTGTGACAGTTACTCCACCATGCAACACTATATCCAAATGCAGTTTAACACTTTGTATAAAAATACTCAGACAATGCAAACTCCCCCCAAAATGACCCTTTTGGATAGTAGACCCACAGGGTAAGGAGCTTTAAGTACTTAATGTGGCAGCACAAAAAAAAAAAATTGGCTCTAGCAGTTTCAGTGTGCTAATATGCATTGCATACTAGCAGATTATGACACTCAGCTGAAAACTAAGCCCTCTAGTGGCTTGCTGTTTCCACTGGAGGTGCTTCAATCTTCACCCAGTCTTCCTTCTGACTTCAGCAGTATGAGTGGCCAAGCCGCGATATGCGTGGGGAGTCACTGTTTACGACACGACCCTGAAGGGACTGCACAAGTGTGCCATTCTTGGAGCATGCGGTGGTGAGGTCACTGGCTGCATTCAAAGTAAATCTAAGCATTTCCTGTATATTTACTGTACCAATAGGCAATCATACAAGGGAGTTTATGTACAGGAATTGGGAGAAAGGGGGGGGGGTTCAAGGGGTTAAGATTCTCACAATTGCTGAAAATCCCATTTATCTGCTGCCGACTATTGGTGTTGGTCCATGGCCTGTTGGAGGCTGGGCCATGTGAAAGGGGTGGGGCGGCGAGCAAGGCTTGATCTTCTCTTGCGCTCACTCATTGCCTCCTGGGCTTTGCCTCTTGTTGGGGGCAGAGACCTGCAGTAGGCTGTGCATGCAAGGGATCTGAGTTTTTATTTATTTTTTTGGTGGGTCTAGTGCACTGCAACCATCCCACCAGCAGGGGACACCCACTCCCCTTCTCCCAGCAATACCACTCCCATTCCTTTGGTCATGTCGCTCAGTGTGAGATGGCTGTGATTTTTGTCTGGCTGACCACATGAGCTCATTAACCACTTCAGCTCCGGAAGGATTTCCCCACTTCCTGACCAGGCCATTTTTTTTTTTTTTTTTTTTTTTGTGATATGGAACTGCGTTGCTTTAACTGACAATTGCGCGGTTGTGCGATGTTGTACCCAAACAAAATTGATGTCCTTTTTTCCCCACAAATAGAGCTTTCTTTTGGTGGTATTTGATCACACTGGCAGGGAAGGGGTTACCACTAGAACGATCAAGGGGATAACTGTTCCCTAGGTGTTTTCTAACTGTGGGGACTGGGCTCACTGGAACTAAGATTGTGGCTCTCAATCACTAGGAACAGCAGATCTCCATGTCCCCTGTCAGAACGGTGATCCGCCTTATTTACATATGCAGATCCCCGTTTTTTGCCTCTCTACCGCGATCCCGGGTCATTGGCTGACATCGAATCCTGTATGTGTAGAGGCTGGTCGGCAAGTGGTTAATATGGAAAATATGTTGGAATTTTGTTTTTAAACTCTTATCAAGTACCTGTCTCTTCTAAATGTGGCACTGGTGGGGGGTTTGGGGGAAGCAGAGGTTCCAATTTTGGGAGGAACGCCTCTTTGACTTGTGCTAATGTGATCAGCCAAACTAACTTATAGATTTAATTTCAATAACAATTTCTCAAAGATATGAGTGGCAGTTGAGGTGATGTGCTGCAAACCCCATGCAACCCCCTCCAGAGGGCATGTTTTCCATGATGCCGGTCCTTGGGCAGTTGGGGACAGCTGCTGTGATATGCGTGATCTGCTTTTACTTGCTGCAGTCACTTTCCTGCACAGTAACTCAGAATTGACATGACAGCCAGGAAAAAAAATCGGCTGATGGTTGGCAATAGCAATCCATTTTATTTCCCATGTTTTCTTTTAGTTTATAAAAGTCACTACATAGCATGTTGTGGCAGTGACTAAAATGTTTTTCTGCTTTTGCATGGTTAATGGAATTTTATAAAAAAGCCTAAATATATATTTTTTTTCTTCTGCAGTCTGCGTGTGAGAGGACAGCACACAAAGACCACCGGCCGTCGTGGACGCACTGTGGGTGTGTCCAAGAAGAAGTAAAATGTCTGCCTGTGCTGTTTGTTAATAAAGTCTGTTGTAAAACAAAATTGGATTTTTTTTCTTTTACTATTAGGCATGCTATAGGGATTTCTTGCCCTTCAGAAAACAGAAGGATTAACTGTAAATGTAAATCAGATTTTTGCCCCAGCACAGCAGACCTAAGCTGGAAACAGCCTGCCTGAAGGAAAAGTCTGAATGCAGCTTAAGGCAACATAGGTTTTGGCCTTAAACCTGTAGTAAACCGTGGCAGTTTAAAAACAAAACAAAAAAAAAAAACCCTGTAAGGCAATTGCATATTGTGGTGATATGCATCATATACTAGCACATTATCATATACTTGCCTTAGGATGAAACCCTCCAGCAGCACACTGTCACTGCTGAGGGCCTCCATCTTCCCCTAGTCTGTCTTCCGGGTTCATGGCCTTTAGCTGTGTGAGTGGCCGGAGTTGTGAGAACCTGCGGCTGCATCCAGTGTGATATCTGCTAAACTGTGCACGTTTAGGAGATGATGATTTTTACCTACAAGTAAGCCTTAAACCCCATACACACTATCCAACTTTTGTTGTCCAGATTTACCAAAACCATGTATTGCAAGGGGCCTGCCTGATTACATACAAATTGAAGCTCCTAAGGTTTGACCTCATATTATATGGTTTATGGTAAATCTGAAGGGGAAAAAAAAATCTATAGAAAATTGAATGGTGTGTATCCAGGTGTGTGGGGTGTTATTTTTTTTTTTTTTTTTCCCTTTTTATAGGCTTACCTGTAGGTAACAATCAGTGGGCTTTACTACCGCTTTTAGCCCTGGTTCACATTGCTGCGACGTCAAATCTGTGGTAATTGCACCATCCTAATTTGCAGCACCACACTGTTTCCCAAAAGCAGTTTCTATACTAATTTTGGCTCCCTCCAGCTGAAATCGCACCATTTCATTCCTGCACCAATGTGAACCTGGGCTCAAATGGTATTTAAACCCAGAAAATTCAAATGAAGCTGCGGTGCCACTTTTCTAGTGTTAATCCCTAATGTATTACACCAAATTCAGGAAGCACTTGTGACTTGGTTCTGACCAATTCCTGCACTAAATGTAAAAAAAGAGAAACTAGCTCAGACTTTGCTAAAGTGCTTCATGCATTGTAAAAGTGGCACAGCCTGAGCCAAATTCAAGTACATGTACTTGAATTTGATGCATTCTTTGCCACTTTGCTAAAGTGCTTTATGCATTGTAAAAGTCTGCCTGCACCAGTCTATGAATTTTTTTTTTTTTTTTTGTGCAAGGCTCTAATAAAGTTCTCAAGAGTGTCTTACATGCCCCATGAAATGGTGACATTTTCAATGTTGCAGTAGGCTAGTGTTCCTTTAACTTACATTTTTGACAGGCATTTGCAGAAGGTTTTTCAACCTATTTTAAATTTTGATAAAAAGAGGACCATTCAGCATTACCCTCTCCCAATTTTCTTTCTCTATGCCCCTTGCTTACCTGGTGGCGGTCTAGGCACAGTTCAGATGCTCACCTAACCACCAGATCCAGCATTGTTCTGACATCTGTCTTGCCAACACACCGCTGGGTCAGGTGTCATGATCTTGACAACCTTGAAAGGCCCGCTGGCTCCTGCCTGTGGGGCCTTGCAATGACCTACTACTAGGACAGCCCTCTCCTACTTCTTTAGTCAGTCATTCATCCAGATCTCATGGGATGTGAGCTGGGACCAAAGGCTACCATCAGTAACACTATGCTGCCAGGGACTCAAATCCTGCAGTGCCAGTACATGTCCGGGCCTGCCTGAAGTTTGCTAGAGAGCATTTGGATGATCCAGAAGAGGATTGGGGGAATGTCATATGAAACCAAAATAGAACTTTTTGGTAAAAACCCAACTTATGTTTGGAGGCGAAAGAATGCTGAGTTGCATCCAAAGAACACCATACCTACTGTGAAGCATGGGGGTGGAAACATGCTTTGGGGCTGTTTTTCTGCAAAGAGACCAGGGTGACTGATCCGTGTAAAGAAAAGAATGAATGAGGCCATAGATCATGAGATTTTGAGTAAAAACCTCCTTCCATCAGCAAGGGCATTGAAGATGAAACATGGCTGGGTCTTTCAGCATGACAATAATCCCAAACACACTGCCTGAGCAACAAAGGAGTGGCTTCGTAAGAAGCATTTCAAGGTCCTGATGTGGCCTAGCCAGTCTCCAGATCTCAACCCCATAGAAAATCTTTGGAGGGAGTTGAAAATCCATGTTGCCCAGCGACAGCATCAAAACACCACTGATCTAGAGGAGATCTGCATGGAGGAATGGGCCAAACTACTAGCAACAGTGTGTAAAAACCCTGTGGAGACTTACAGAAAACGTTTGATCTGTCATTGCCAACAAAGGGTGTATATATAACGAAGTATTGAGATTAACTTTTGTTATTGACCAAATTACTTATTTTCCACCATAATTTGGAAATAAATTCTTTAACCACTTGCCAACGGCTGGTCGGCATTTGACGGCGACAGTGTGGCTTGATAGCGCGGATTGCCGTCATATGACGGCGGCCGCGAGATCGAGCCCAGTCAGTGTGCGCGCGCCACCGGAGGCACGCTCACTGTGTCCGGGGAGGGCCAGGGAGCGGGTGCGGTGGATTCGATCTCTGCTGGCCACCCTCGATTGCCCCCCCCCCGGAGTGAAAGAACGGAGGTCCGTGTAAGTAAACACGGACCTCCGTTCTGTGAGGGGGGGGAAGGGCTGTGATCACAGCCTTCCTCTACATGGAAGGTGTGATCGCTTCCCTTCCCCAGCCAGGGCAGCCCCCATACAGTTAGAACACACCCAGGGAACACAGTTAACCCTTAGAGCGCCCCCTGCAGGTTAACCCCTTCACTGCCAATGGCATTTACACAGTAATCAGTGCATTTTTATAGCACTGATCGCTGTATAAATGCCAATGGTCCCAAAAAAGTGTCAAAATGTTCCGACATGTCCGCCGTAATATCGCAGTACCGCTAAAAATCGCAGATCGCCGCCATTACTAGTAAAAAAAAAAATAAAACACCAAAAATGAATTCTCATCATCCGTAAACGTGGCCACTTTTGCACAAACCAATCAATAAACGCCGATTGCGATTTTTTTTTTTTTTATCACAAATATGAGGAAGAATAAAAATCGGCCAAACCCAATGAAAAAAAATTTTTTTATATTTTTTTTTTTGGATTTGTATTTTAGCAAAAAGTAAGAAATTTGTGTTTTTTTTGCAAAATTGTCGCTCTTCTTTTGTTTATAGCGGCGATCAGAAATGACGCAGCGATGATCAAATACCACCAAAAGAAAGCTCTGTTTGTGGGGAAAAAAATTTTGTTTGAGTACAACATCGCACGACCGCGCAATTGTCAGTTAAAGCGACGCAGCGCCGAATCGCAAAAAGGGCTCCGGTCCTAAAGCTGGAAATCCTTCCGGTCCTTAAGTGGTTAAAAATCAGACAGTGTGATTTCTGGATATTTTTCCTCATTCTGTCTCTCATAGTTGAAGTGTCCCTATGATGAAACTTACAGGCCTCCCATCTTTTTAAGTGGGAGAACTTGCACAATTGGTGGCTGACTAAATACTTTTTTCCCCACTGTATATGTGTGTGTATGTATGTATATGTGTGTATATATGTGTATGTGTGTGTGTGTGTGTGTGTGTATATATATATAAAAATTATATATAATCTCCTTTTAGCTCTCTAACGTCAGTTATGTAGTACAAGGGCCTGTCTGATTAGTTAAATATTGGATGGATTGTTCAGCTGGGGTTCCTACTAATCTATAATTCTAGTAAATCTCAGATTGCATAGTGTATGATCAGCTTTACAGAAGTACATGGAAAGGAGTGAATTGAGATGCTCAGCTGTAACTGCTCTTGTGTGTGAACACCAATTTCACTTTCAGGCTCCATTCTCATCTAGTGTAGTGGCAGCACACTTTTTGTTGCATTTTGCCTGCGTCATGCACTGGGTACCCCATTAAAGTAGAACTATGGGCAAAACTTTTTTCTTTCCATCTTTGATAGAGTAAAGAAAGGGTATAACCCCTGTCAAAAAATGTTTCCGCCATCTGTCCTGTTGCAGAGATTTCCCTTCACTTGTCCTATAGCCAAACAGGAAGTAAGAGGAAATCTCTGTAAATTAAAGGAATTTATTGTTGACCCCCAGATCACCAGAACTAATGTCCCCATAGGAAGATTTCCAATCTATTACTTTTCTGGGGACAACCCAAAATTTGGGATTTTGTTTTCACTTTCAATAATAATGGTAAACAGGACAAATAGAGGGAGTGAATCTCCTTAACGGGCACAGACAGCAATAAAAACTGACAGGGGCTCTAATCCCTCTCCACTCTGTACAAAACTTGCCTTTAGTTATACTTTAAGTTCAATGGGCTACCCTATGTGCAACAAATTGGGCAAAGTAGCTCATGGGGCATTTTGGTGTGTTGCATTTTTGCATGCAGCGAAATGTGCGTTCGCTTCTGCGTTTGGGGCACCATTAAAAATGAATGGCCCAGAGTGTGACTAGTTCATGTTCAGATTATAAATGGGGCCGTACACTATACAGTCTGATGGTACAATCTCCTTTACTGAAACTGTTTATTAGGAGGGCACACATCTATCTAATCAGGCAGGCCCTTGCACTACTTAGTTGATGGTATATCTAAAGGAGCTTGTAAAATCTGATTGTACAGCACACCCCCCCCCCTCCTCCAGAAATGTAATTTCCTGCTTGAGTGATTGGCTTGCTGATTTTCCTAGAAGTCTGCGCTATAATACAAGTCCGATTTTGAACGCCTCCTGCAACAGAAATTACATTTTTTGTGAGATACGCCTAAAGGGATGCATACCCTGCCACTTTCCTCATTAGAACCCTGCAGGTGCTGCATCTGATTGATAATTATTAAACCACTCCCATGTGGATTCACTCTGAACATGGACACAGACAAACCTCTTTATTCAGAACTACAAGCAGACAGCCGCAAAGGATGCTCTGCTGTGTGAATGAATGATGCACCCGTGTGGGTGGAGCCCTGATGATTTAAAAAAAGTGACAGTACGGGCAACATCTCTGTGTACTGCTGTCACACAGGCTGCAGGAGTAGGAACATGTTCCACTTTAACCACTTCAGCCCCGGAAGAATTTCACACTTTAGGACTAGAATACTTTTTGTGATTCGGCACTGCGTCGCTTTAACTGATAATTGCGTGGCCGTACTACGCTATACCCAAACAAGATTTGCTTCCTTTTTTTTCCACAAATAGAGCTTTCTTTTGGTGGTATTTGTTCCCCTTTGCGTCATTTCTGATCACCACTATAAACAAACGAATAGCGACAATTTTGAAAAAAAAAAAAAACAAATTTCTTACCTTTTTGCTAAAATGCAAATCCAAAAAAATATATAAAAAAATTTTTTTTCATCGGTTTTGGCCAATTTATATTCTTCCTCATATTTTTGGTTAAAAAAAATCGCGATCGGCGTTCATTGATTGGTTTTTGCAAAAGTTGCCACGTTTACGGATGAGAATTAATTTCTGGGGTTTTTATTTTATTTTTTACTAGAAATGGCAGTGATCTGTGATTTTTAGCGGTACTGCGATATTGCAGCGGACACATCGGACCATTTTGACACTTTTTTTGGACCATTGGCATTTATACAGCGATCAGTGCTATAAAAATGCACTACTGTGTAAATGCCATTGGCAGTGAAGGGGTTAACCTGCAGGGGGCTTTAAGAGTTAACTGTGTTCCCTCAGTGTGTTCTAACTGTGAGTGGGCTGGTCTGGCAGGGGGAGAGGAGTGATCACAGCTTCCATATACAAGAAGCCTGTGATCACCGCCCTTCCCCCTCTATGAGAACAGAGATCCGTTCTCCCACTGCGAGGGGGGCCATCGTGGGTAGCCGGCGGCGATCGAGTCCTCCCTACCCGCTCACTAACCCCCCGGAACACAGCGCGCCTCTGGTGGTGTGCAGGCTCACAGTGCGGGATCTCGCATGACGGCGGTTTGCTATATCCAACCACTTTGTCGCCGTCTGACCGTGGTCAGCAAGTGATTAAAAAACAGATGTAACATATTCCTAGAAGTGAACAAACTTTCTGTGATGCAGCTCTCCCCCCCCCCCCCCCCCG
>BLSH010289677.1:190190-212774 GCA_018402905.1 Glandirana rugosa
CCTAGACACCCTTTTCCATCAACTTGACATATTTTGTCCTTTCACTATATTTCTCCAACGGTTCCTTAACTCTTACGGTTAGTCGTCTCAAGTTTGAGATTAGTTCTTCACCTTTTACTCCCCAAGACAACTTTGGTTTGGTGCCTCACTCCAAATGACTTTGTGCCAGAAGGTTTGAGGCTTGTCTCTGTGCTGTTTGGTGTATTGTAAGCGGGATACTTTGTGGCATTTGCGTAGTAATGGCTTTCTTCTGGCAACCCGACCAACCAGCCCATCTTTCTTCAAGTGCCTCCTTATTGTGCATCTTGAAACAGCCACACCACATGTTTTCAGAGAGTCCTGTATTTCACCTGAATTTATTTGTGGGTTTCCCTTTGCATCCCAAACAGTTTTCCTGGCAGATGTGGCTGAAATTTTAGTTGGTCTACCTGACCGTGGTTTGGTTTCAACAGAACCCCTCATTTTCCACTTCTTGATTAGAGTTTGAACTCTGCTGATTGGCATTCTCAATTCCTTGGCAACCTCTTTATATCACTTTCCTGTTTTATACAGTTCAACTACCTTTTCCCACAGATCCTTTGCCAATTATTTTGCTTTCCCCATGACTCACAATCCAGAAACGTCAGTGCAGCATTGGATGAAAGATGCAAGGGTTTGTTAGGAGTCCAGAAACTCATTGACCTTTTATACACACTAATTACAAGCAAACAGATCACAGGTGAGGATGGTTACCTTTAATAGCCATTCAAACCCCTTTGTGTCAAATTGTGTGCATGTTATCAGGCCAAAATCACCAGGGTATGTAAACTTTTGATCAGGGTCATTTAGGTAGTTTCTGTTGTCATTATGATTTAAAAAGAGTAAACACAGTTGATAGATAATAAATGGCTTCAGCCAAACACTAACCATGAGTGAAAGAAATGTTTTGGTGTTCTCATTCATATTCTTTGAAAATGGCCAAGGAATCATAAATTCTGCCAGGGTATGTAAACTTATGAGCACAACTGTATACTTTTTTCTTTATATTTTTCTAGCACAAAGTCATACATTAGAGGGCAACGCCAATCATGTCTCTCTGTTTGTATACATATTGAGTAACCCATTAGTGCCCGGTACAAGGGAGCGTGTCAAAAGTGCAGAGGTAAAGGCAACCAGTGTACATTATACGGACTTGGCTCTCCTCCTCCCACCAGATTGACCAGCCAAGTCTACACAACAACCCGGCTACTAGCACCACCAGCAAGGGAAGTGCTCACCTATTAAATCTATCACAGTACCCCAGCCCTGATTCCCTACCGTTGCTGGACATAGTCAACTGGGCAAGACTCAAAAAAAACTTATTTCTAACCTATATAATTGTATTATGCTGCCCGCAGCGTTGGAGCAGGCACAGCATCTGAAGGCGAGGTGGGAAACGGATGTTGGAGAGATTAATGATGAAGACTGGAAGGAGATTCTTGGTGGTTACAAACTTGTCTCCCCTGGGCTCTCTGACCGGTTGACCCAACTGTACATATTGCACAGGTCCTACCTCACACCACACAGACTCTCCAGATATCAACCCAATAGAGACCCTACCTGCCCTAGGTGTGCGGACCCAAGAGCCACATTTTATCATCTGCTGTGGTCATGCCCTCGCATTCAGGACTACTGGGGCCAAGTGGTCAAATTTCTTCATGACCAGATGGGTTCTCCTCTTACACTTTGCCCCAGGCAGTGCCTACTAGGGCTTCTTCCCACATCCGACACGGATAAATACCTTCACATTTTTTTGCAAGAAACGTTGTTCATGGCCCGGATGTTGATTGCTAGGGTCTGGCTTAGGGAGGCACCCCCGACACTGCAGCAGTGGATTGGGGCTGTTAACATAAGTTTACCCTATAAAAAGGTTATGTATATCCACAGAGGATGTCCGGCTAAATACCAAAAAATTTGGGACAGGTGGCTGAACGACTCCTCTACCTGTGGGGAACAGGAAGATAGCACCTCCTTACAACCTGTTTAGGAGTTAATGCACTTGTGTAGATGTCCTGTGTAGTGAGTATGTCAGTGCATCATTCTGTACATATATATATTTTTTTTTGGGTGCGTGTTGCACCGTGTTCAATGTCTGTCAATTATCCTGCAATATATTCAATAAATTTTGTTTTTCGATTAAAAAAAAAATCTATCACAGTACACTGCAAGCAGCCGGCCTCCATATTCTGGGCCAGCTGCCCCCTTCTACAGCCTGCCGTAGGACACAAGGGGGAGGGCTGGATCAATCACAGGCTCTAAACCAGTGTTTCTCAACTTCAGTCCTAAAGGCGCTCCAACAGGTCATGTTTTCAGGCTTCCCATTTTTTTGCACGGGTGATTTGATCAGTTTTACTGCCTTAGTAATTACCACAGCCGATTCATCTGAGGGAAATCATAAAACCACGACCTGTTCGGGCGCCTTGAGGACTGGAATTGAGAAACACTGCTCTACACCAGAGCCCCCAGGTGCGTCCATCCCCCAGTCATCATATGGGGGGGTATGGGCTGTGTGTGCACGGTGTCAGTGCGCGCCCCCCAGGTGTGTTCATACCAGAGTCACCATATAGCGGGGGGGGCTGTGCGAGCACGGCGTCAGTGTGAGCCCCCCCAGGTGTGTCCCCGAGTCATCATATAGAGAGGGGGCTGCACGTGCACGGTGTCAGTGAGTGCCCCCCCAGGTGCGTCCATCCTGAGTCATCGTATAGAGGGGGGCTGCACGTACACGGTGTCAGTGTGCACCCCCCCAGGTGCGTACGTCCCCGAGTCATCGTATAGAGGGGGGCTGCGCGTGCACGGTGTCAGTGTGCACCCCCCAGGTGCATCCGTCCCCGAGTCATCGTAAAGGGAGGGGGGTGCGCATCCCCCAGTTATATAGAGGGGGGGGGCTGCGCGTGCACGGTGTCAGTGCGCGCCCCCAGTTATCATTTAGAGGGGGCTGCGAATGCACAGTGTCAGTGCGCGCCCCCCAGATGTGTCCATCACCCAAGTCATCGTATAGAGGGGGGCTGCGTGTGCATGGTGTCAGTGTGCGCCCCCCAGGTGCGTCCATCCCCGAGTCATCGTATAGAGGGGGGGCTACACATGCAGTGTCAGTGCACGCACCCCAGTTATCATATAGAGGGGGGCTGCGCGTGCAGTGTGTCAGTGCATGCCCCCCAGGTGCATCCGTCACCCGAGTCATTGTATAGAGGTGGCTGCACGTGCACGGTGTCAGTGCGCACACCCCAGTTATCATATAAAAGGGGCTGTGCGTGCACGGTGTCAGTGCGCGCCCGTCACCCGAGTCATCATATAGAGGGGGGCTGAACGTGCACAGTGTCAGTGCGCGCCCCCCAGGTGCGTCCGTCACCCGAGTCATCGTATAGAGGGGGGCTGCACGTGCACGGTGTCAGTGCGCACACCTGTTATCATATAGAGGGGGGCTGCACGTGCACGGTGTCAGTGCGCACCCGTCACCCGAGTCATCGTATAGAGGGGGGCTGAACGTGCAGTTATCATATAGAGGGGGCTGCGCGTGCACAGTGTCAGTACACGCCCCCCAGGTGCGTCCGTCACCCGAGTCATCGTATGGAGGGGGGCTGCACATGCACAGTGTCAGTGCGCGCCCATCACCCGAGTCATCGTACAGAGGGGGGGGCTGCGCATGCACGGTGTCAGTGCGCGCCCCCCAGGTGTATCCATCCCCGAGTCATTGTATAGAGGGGGGCTGCCCATGCACGGTGTCAGTGCGCACCCCCCAGGTGTATCCGTACCCGAGTCATCGTATAGAGGGGGGCTGCGCGTGCAGTGTCAGTGCATCCGTCCCCGAGTCATCGTATACACCCTGTTCCAAATTATTATGCCGATATTTTTCTAATTTACCTAAATAATTAATGTAAACAACAGTCAGCATAATTCTCATGTTATCAACTATTAAGAGTACAATTCAAATTTATTCAAACCTCCTAATAACAGTATTTTTTTTTTTTCAAAAAAAAAAAAAAAAACTTACAATGCACTGTTCCAAATTATTACGCACAGTAAGTTTCAAAACCTTATAGGTTGTAAAGTACTGAAAATTGTAATTTGTTGTGCATATTTACTGAAATCAAAAGCTTTTTCAATCAAACTTTGAACAACATTTTAACTTTTTAAACATAGGACCCTTTATTTGATAGCAGCTTCACAAGTCTTGCATCCATTGAACTTGTGAGTTTTTGGAGTTTCTGCTTGAATTTGTTTGCAAGATGTCAGAATTGCCTTCCAGAGCTGCTGTTTGGATGTAAACTGCCTCCCACCCTCATAGATCTTTTGCTTGAGGATGCTCCAAAGGTTCTCAATAGGATTGAGGACAGGGGAGGATGGAGGCCACACCATGACTTTCTCTCCATTTATCCCCATAGCAGCGGATGCAGAGGTATTATTTGCAGCATGAGATTATTTTATTACGGAAAGCATAGTTCTTTCTTCTGTACCAGGGAAGGAAGTGGTCAGTCAGGAACTCCACATACTTTTCAGAGGTCATCTTTACACCTTCGGGGACCTAAAGGGGCCAACCAGCTCTCATCCCATGATTCCGGCCCAAAACATGACTCCACCACCACCTTGCTGACATCGCAGCCTTGTTGGAACGGGGTGGCTGTCCACCAACCATCCAGGGTTTCACGGCACTCATCAGTAAATAGGACTGTTTGAAAATTAGTCTTCGTGTATTTTTCTGCCCAATGCAGCCGTTTCTGCTTGTGAACATTGGTTAGTGGTGGCCGAATGGAAGGTTTATGCACAGTTGCAAGACTCTGGAGGACTCTACACCTTGATATCCGTGGGACTCCAGAGACACCAGCAGCTTCAAATATCTGTTTGCTGCTATGTAATGGTGTTTTAGCAGCTGCTCTTTTGATCCGATGCATGGATCTGGCAGAAATCTTCCTCAATGTGCCTTTATCTGCACGAACCCGTCTGTGCTCTGAATCAGCCACAAATCTCTTAATAGTGCGATGATCACGCTTAAGTTTTCGTGAAATATTGAATGTTTTCATACCTCGTCCAAGGCATTGAACTATTTCACTCTTTTCGGCAGCAGAGAGATCCTTTTTGTTCCCCACATTGCTTGAAAATTGTGCTCTGCTTAATAATGTGGAACCCCCTCCTTTAGTAGTTTTTCCTTTAATTGGGCTCACCTGGCAATCTAATTATCACAGGTGTCTGAGATTGTTTTCAGTGATCAAAAGAGCCCTGAGACGCAATGCCATCCACGAGTTAAACTGAAAAACAAAATATTTAATCTTTGTGACACTAAAATAGAATTTGCATAATTTGGAACAGGGTGTAGAGGGGGGCTGCGCGTGCAGTGTCAGTGCACGCCTCCCCAGTTATCATATAGAGGGGGCTGCGCGTGCACGGTGTCAGTGCTGCCTCTCAGGAGCACCCGTCCCCGAGTCATCGTATAGGGGGGACTGTGCATGCAGTCAGTGCGCGCCCCCCAGGTGTGTCCGTCCCCGAGTCATCGGAATGGGGGAGGTGTGCGTGCAGTCAGTGCGTGCCCCCCAGGTGCGTCCGTCCCCGAGTCATCGTATAGAGGGGGGGCTGCGCGTGCAGTGTCGGTGCACCCCCCAGTTATCATACAGAGGGGGGTTGCGCGTGCACGGTGTTAGTGCACAGCCCCCAGGTGCATCCGTTACCCGAGTCATCATATAGAGGGGGGGCTTCGCATGCACGGTGTCAGTGTGCGCCCCCAGTTATCATATAGAGGGGGGCTGCGCATGCACGGTGTCAGTGTGCGCCCCCCAGGTGCATCCGTCTGTCTCCGAGTCATCATATAGAGGGGGGCTGCGCGTGCATGGTGTCAGTCCGCGCCCCCCCCCACCCAAGTCACCGTATAGAGGGGGGCTGGTGTCAGAGCGTGACCCCCAAGTGCATCCGTCCCCGAGTCATCGTATAGAGGGGGGGGGGGGCTGCGCGTGCAGTGTCAGTTTGCGCCCCCGTTATCATATAGGGCCCCCCAGGTGCATCCATCTGTCTCCGAGTCATCATATAGAGGGGGGCTGCGCGTGCACGGTGTCAGTCCGCACCCCCACCCAAGTTATTGTATATAAGGGGGCTGCGCGTGCAGTGAGCGCCCCCCAGTTATCATATAGAGGGGGGCTGCGCGTGCACGGTGTCAGTGTCGCCACCCCCATCCCTCCTCCAGGTCCCGAGTTCTCTCCCCGTACTCCAGACTGCAGCCTGTCAATGCTGCATAGGGGAGAGATGGAGGCAGCGCTGAGCCGTACTTGTAGGAAGCAGAGTCCTCAGAGCCCTTCATCCGGGGTGACTCATGGGGGGGTCACCCGGCTCAATGTCATCCATCCCTCCCTGCACTCATCACCCACCCTCTACATCCCAACAATGCTATGAAGATGGCGCGCTCAGACGAGGATGCCTGCCCGGTCCTCATCCTCCCTACAGACACGGAGCACTCACACCAGAGAGAGAGGACGGACACTGAGTGCCAACATTTTCCTGTCTGTGTGCAAGGGGGAGGGGAGGGGCGTGTTGTGATGGAACGTAACTTCCGTTTCCTAAACCGGTTCTGACGGAACACGTGGTGTCCTCCATGCGTTTCAAGCTGGCTCTTGTTGAATCTTTATTGAATATTTCCGGTTTCCTTAGGGGAGTCCAGCATGGCGTCGTTAAAGCCGCAGAAGCGGGTAAGTCACACGTGTGCAGAGAGTTTCCGGGGATTGCAGCCTTTCCCCGGCCTCGGGGGGTCCCAGCGGGGGAAGGACTATAAGTGCCAGCGATTCTGGAATGCTTTCCCTCAGTAGGTCCATGTTAGGACATTCATCTGCTGGAGTGCAAAGTGTCCATGCTGGGATCAGTGTGTTCCAATGGGGTTCTACAGATATTCAGGGATTACAAGGCCCAGCATGTTGCATGAGTCCTGCTGATAATGCATGCTGGGAATTGTAGTCTCCTTCCCTGCTCGTGTTCTGTGTTTATCCCTCATAGAGATCCCTGAGCCCAGTGCTGTGATGTGTATAGAATCTACACTAAATATTAGTGCAGTCCTAACGGTGCCCATTAGTGCCTCCCCATCAGCGCACCCTATCAGTGCCCATCATTGTTGCCTATCAACGCCCATTAGTTCCTCCTCATCAGTGCACCCTATTAGTGCCTCTATATCTGTGCCCATTTATGCCTCCCCATTTGTGCCACCTTATTAGTGCCCGTTAGTGCCTCCTCATCAGTGCACCCTATTAGTGCCTCCTCATCAGTGCCCATTAGTGCCTCCCCATCAGTGCCTCATCAGTGCACCCCATCAGTGCCCATCATTGTTGCCTATCAACGCCCATTAGTGCCTCCTCATCAGTGCACCCTATTAGTGCCTCTCTATTTGTGCCTCCTCATCGGTGCACCTTATCAGTGCCCAATAGTGTCTCCCCATCAGTGCACGCTATTAGTGCCCATCAGTGCCTCCTTATCGGTGCCAATTAGTGCCTCCTCTTCAGTGCACACTTTTAGTGCCTCCCCATTAGTGCCTCCCCATTAGTGCCTCCTCATCAGTGCACCCTATCAATGTCCATTAGTGCCTCCTCATCAGTGCCCATGACCTTCGGTGGTGAATTCTAGTTATCACACTTTTTTCATTTAGAGTTTTGTGGATATGTTTCTTTTTTACACTGCATTTTACGTATATAGCACATTCTGATTGCTTTTATGTTGGGCCTGATTATGTCTATCTTGCAATTGCACTTTATTTAACCACTTGCCAACCGCAGTCTGATGGCGACAGAGTGGCTTGATTTTGCAAACCTCCGTCATCGATATCTCTCACTGTGAGCGCGCTCACTGTGTTCGGGGGGGGGGGGGGGCAGGGAGCAGGTAGGGCGGACTCGATTGCTGCCGGCTACCCGCAATGCCCCTCCCCCCCCGCAGTGAAAGGTCCGTGTAAGTAAGCACGGATCTCCGTTCTGTTAGAGGGGGAAGGGCTGTGATCACAGGCTTCCTGTATGTGGAAGCCGTGATCACTCCCCTCCCCCTGCCAGCCCACATAAAGTTGGAACACGCCCAGGAAACACAGTTAATCCTTAGATCGCCCGCTCCAGGTTAACCCCTTCACTGCCAATGGCATTTACACAGTAATCAGTGCATTTTTATAGCACTGATTGCTGTATACATGCCAATGGTCCCAAAAAAGTGTCAAAATGGTCCCTGTCCGCTGCAATATCACAGTACCGCTAAAAATCGCAGATCACCGCCATTACTAGTAAAAAATTAAAAAAAAACAAAAACCCCAGAAATGAATTCTCATCATCCGTAAACGCGGCAACTTTTGCACAAACCAATCAATAAACACTGATTGCAATTTTTTTTTACCAAAAATATGAGGAAGAATATAAATCGGCCAAAACCGATGGAAAAAAACGTTTTTTTTGTTTTTTTTTGGATTTGTATTTTAGCAAAAAGAAAGAAATTCGTTTTTTGTTTTTTTTTTGCAAAATGGTCGCTCTTCTCTTGTTTATAGCGGTGATCAGAAATGATGCAAAGGCGATCAAATACCACCAAAAGAAAGCTCTATTTGTGGGAAAAAAAGGACGCAAATTTCGTTTGGGTACAACGTCGCAAGCCCGCGCAATTGTTAGTTAAAGCGACGCAGTGCCGAATCGCAAAAAGTGCTCTGGACCTAAAGTGGGAAATCCTTCCGGCGCTGAAGTGGTTGAGGGCTTAATGCGCCTATCGTTAAAGTGTGTTTAGACACATTTATGTGCATCAAGCGTTTTTTTTTTTTTGCCAAAACACCATGTTATACTTACCTGCTCTGTTGCAGTGGTTTTGCACAGAGCGGCCCCGATCTTCCTCTTCTCATATCCGTTTTCGGCTCTCTTGGCCCCTCCTGCCTGTTGAGTGTCCCCACAGCAAGCAGCTTGCTATGGGGGCATCCCTGTGTCATTTCAGACATGGAGCTGTGGTTCGGCCCGACCCTTCTCTCTCCTCATTGGCTAACTGACTTTGATTGGCAGCTGTGGGAGCCAGTGGCACCGCTGCTGTGTCTCGGCCATCCAGGACTCTCCCTTCTGATTGGCTGAGTCTCTCCTGCAACATCGCTGGGTAGAGATGGGCTCAAGTAAGTATTAGGGGGGCTGCTGCACACAGAAGAATTTTTTAGCTTTATGCATAGAATACATTAAGATAAAAATCCTTCTGCCTTTACAACCACATTAAAGCAGATCTTCCACCTCAGTGGCAAGGTCTTCTGATTCAAGCTGCCCCTCCTTCCTAAGACGATGCATGAAAACACACATTTAAAACCTGTGCAGGGATTAAAGCTGGCGACTATGCTTACCTTTCCCTGGCACCTAGGCAAGTGTCATCCTCCTTATAGCCAGATCTCGGAGAAGATGATCCGGCACTTTGATGCCACGAGATTTTGGCTACTCGGCATTCCCCGGGATCTTGTCGGCTCGGATGACGTCAACTGTCTACTGCAGAAGTCGGGGGAAGGTGAGCATGTTATCTACTCCCCTCCCCAAAGGGGTACTTTATGCAGCATTTAGGTAAAGGGGGCTACAATGAATAAACGGACCTTACCGGAGGTGCAAGGTCCTAAAGCTACCACACACGTTCAGGAGACCAGTACCCGATCTGTACTATTGATGGTAGGTAACTGTTGGTGGAAGATGTCCTTGATTCTCAGATTTATGAATTACAAATTCTTAATGTCCTTTTTCTCCTATAGAAAGCCAAGAGGTACTATGAGAAGGAAGAAGAGGAGGAGAAGAAGCGTCCCTTGCCACCACAGAGAAATGACCAGAAAGAGTTAGGAGGGAAGAAGAAGCAAGAACGTAGAACAACATGGAATCGAGGGAAGATGGGCAGGAAAGATGTGATATCCGGGGTAAGGCAACACTACTTCTGTGTACATGGAGGGGGGTCTGCAGAGTTGTCCTGGCTTCAGAATATTAGGACCTTCAAAATCAGCTCTAGAATTGCAACACGCTCTGCTTGCTATAAAATAGGAATAGCAAGCCAGCGTCCTCTATTATCACTCCAGTTGTTTGTAGGCCATTGTTAGAATGTAAAGCCGATAGGTACACATTGGGGAAGACTTACTAAAACTAAAGTGTGCAAAATCTGCTGCGTCCGTGCATGGTACCCAATCAGATTCTAACTTCAGCTTGTTCAATTTAACCACTTACCCATCGGAGCCCTTTTTTACATTTGTTGTTTACAAGTTAAAAACAGTTTTTTTTGCTAGAAAATTACTTAGAACCCCCAAGCATTATATATATATATATATATATTTTCAAACACCCTAGAGAATAAAATGGCGATCGTTGCAATACTTTTTGTCACAGGGTATTTGCGCAGTGGTCTTTCAAGCACGATTTTTTTTTTTTTTTTTTTGGTAAAATTTCACTTTTGTGAGTTAAAAATTAAGACAACAGTAAAGTTATCCCAATTTTTTTTTATATTGTGAAAGAGGATGTTACGCCGAGTAAATAGATACCATACATGTTACGGTTGAAAATTGCGCACATTTGCGGAATGGCAACAAACTCCGGTACTTAAAAATCTCCATAGGCGATGCTTTAAAAAAATTTTAACAGTTACCAGGTTAGAGGTGCAGAGGAGATCTTTTGCTAGAATTATTGGTCATACTCTGGCGATCGCGGCGATACCTCACATGTGTTGTTGGAACACCGTTTTCATAGGCGGGCGTGATTACGTATGTGGGAATTTCTTTGCTATGCGAGCTTGTGGGGTCGGTGGTGCTTTAAAACATTTTTTTTTTTTTTCAGCACCGTTCCTTTAAAAAAAAAAAAAAAAAAAAATTTGAGAACTTTTATTGCTATCGCAAGGAATGTAAACATCCCTTGTGATAGTAATATATGGTGACAGGTACACTTTATGGAAGGATAGTAATATATGGTGACAGGTACACTTTATGGAAGGATGGGGGGGTCCCTCCTCCTCCTCCATCCCTCCTTTACATTTCACAGTATTCACATCGCCAAAAACAGGGAATACTGTCTTTTTTTTTTTTAAACCGGCGCTGTTAGCCGCCGAGTAAACCGGAAGTGACGCTGCTTCCGGAAATTGACGAAGGAGATCCGATCGGAGCTGATTCCGGCTTCCTTCAGGTCTCCTAGCCGGCGGACGTGCCGGATCGGAGCTCCAGTCTCCCGGTGGGACGGGAGGCCAGAGAAGAGCGGCGGGAGGAGGGGTGTCCCCTCCCGCAGCCCGGAATAACGTCCAAGTGGCTCCCGAGCCGGATCTGCCGCTATCACTGAATAGCCAATCGCCCACTTTAAAAGACGGTACCGGGATATAGCCTGTAGCTGCAGGCTATATCCCGATACCTCCACTTAAAGCAGCCGCCGTTTATAAACGGCGATTCGCGTTAAATGGTTAAGGAGAAGTTCAGCCAAAGCTCGTTTGGCTGTACTTCTCCTATGGATCACAGGAGTGCAATTCGATGTGCAATCTTGTGACCCGTTTTCAGCAGAGAGTTGACTGAAGTCCGCGCTCTGCTGACGTCACGGATTTCAGTCAAGGCACTGCGTTATCGCGACAATAACGTCTGGATCCGCCAGGTGCCTTGACTGACACCTGGCTCAGCCTCTCATCGAGCCGCTGAGAGCCTGAGCTGGCCGCCCACCCCCTCCACAGCCCAGTGAGCGAGGAGGGGGCAGAGCAGAATGGTGACTGACAGTCTACAGCTCTTTGCTCGGGAAACTCTGAAAATGAGCGATCAGCAGTGTTCGATGGCTTGGTTCTCAGTGGAGAGGCACCGGGGAACAGATGCAGCATCGGACCAATGCTGCATCCACCGAGGTAAGTATGATTTTAAAAAAAATAAATCCTTTACTTCTTTTATGCTTTGACAAAAAATGGAAGCTGGTTTCTATGAAGAGCTGCACCAGATTTTACATTCTCCATTTTTATTAAATCAACCCCATTGAGACTTGTGTTAAAAAGGAAGCAACCAGATATACATATAGAAATAGTTTTGTCTGCCTTAGGATTTGTAATTCTGTGCAGCCAATGTTGTGATCCTGGCAGCACAGCCAGGTCCCCAACCTCCACTGCAGCAGCAGTACAGCTTGGTCAAAAAGAAGAATGCTGATAGGACGGTAAAGGAGAAGCAGCATACTGATGATGTCATCACTCTACTCATTGCAGTTTGTTCCCTGTTGGCACATGTGCTCTGCAGTAGAGCCTGACTAATTGTAAGAAATGCCCCTCGCGGTTTGAATACTGCCTAGCAGAGGATATTAAATCAGTCAAAGTACATTCCCATTTAATTACAGAAAGAATGTACACACTTTGTGCAGACACTACTTCTACTGGGTGTTAGGCAGCAAAGCAAAATTTTTAGCCATGGTGCAGTAATCTAAGACTTTTATTTTTTTATGTTTAACACCTTTTGCAGGCAGAGGACCCTTTTCCTGGCTTACCTTCCGTGCCTGAAGATCAGCTGGCAAAATATGAGCGGGCGAGGAAAGAGACCAGTGTGAGTATGATGGACCGGATTCAGCCCACACCCTATTTTCTGACAATGGCACCTAAACGTGGGTGGGATATATCAGGCATCAAGTGAACATGTTGTCTCTGAAGTTGATGTGTTGAAAGCAGAAAAATGGGCAAGTGTAAGGAGTTTAGAGACTTTGACAAGGACCGACCTGTAATGGAAAGACGACTGGGTCAGAACATCTCTGAAACAGCTCTTGTGGGATGTTTCCAGTCTGCAGTGGTCAGGACTGAACCAAAAGTGGTCCAAGGAAGGAAAACTAGGGTTGTGGGAGGGCAAGGCTCATTGATGCACATGGGGAGTGAAGGCTGGTCCGTGTAGTCCGATCCAATGGAAGAGCTACTCTGTAGCTCACATTGCTGAAAGAGATAATGCTGGTTCTGATAGAAAGATGTCAGAACACACAGAGCATCGCAGTTTGTTGTGTATGGGGCTGCGTAGTGGCAGACCGGTCAGGGTGCCCATGCCAACCCCTGTGCACAGCCAGATGTACCGACAATGGGCACTTGAGCTTTAGAACTGGACTATGGAGCAATGGAGGAAGGTTACCTAGCTTGATGAATCACGTTTTCTGTTTTACATTATGTATATGGCTGTGTGCGCCACTTACCTGGAGAAGAAATGCATTATGATAGAAGGTAAGCCAGTGGAGGCAGTGTGATGCTTTGTATAGTGGAGTCAGTGCCTGGACGGGTCAGGGCTGTTTTAGTTGCAAACCCCCTACAATGCTTCCACCTTCTTTTGGGTTCAGAGTCTACAGCCATCTTGATTGGCCTGGATGATGTGGGTATGCTGAGGGGCAGGGAAGAATTTCTGGCTGAAGGGGTATAGAGTCGTTTCTGCCAAAAAAACAAGCTACCTGTCCGTATTCTTCAGTTACTGTTTGGTAGACTGTAAAGGAGCGAGCATTTTTTTTTTCTATCTTGTTTTTTTTTTAACCCCATTGCGACCGCGCTATAGCCGAATGACGGCTACAGCACAGTTGCACTTTGCCAGGAGACCGTCAGATGACGTGCTCCTGCTGTTTGCATGCCCCATGCGGCGCACATCGCCAGTGATCTGTGTTCCTTCGGACACAGCTGATCACAGAAAAAGAGGGAAACACCCGCTCCAAGCCACTTCCAGCCACTCAAAAGCCTGTGATAGATGCTGTTAATCCTTAACCGTTCAGGTGCAGGTACGGCATAGGTAATGGACAAGCAAGAAAGTCACTGGATAACCGCATATCCAAACGGAGTTGCTTTATTGAAAAATCATACAGTCCATGACATCATAGGCATAGAATCAAACAGTGGGTGCAAGACATAGCTCATAAGCTATGACTAAGCGTCCGATGACGACGTGAAATGCGTAAACTTTTTGTCCCATTTCTGGATGTCTTGCACCCACTGTTTGATTCTATGCAATGTCATGGACTGTATGATTTTTCAATAAAGCAACTCTGTTTGGACGTGCGGTTATCCAGTGACTTTCTTGTTTGTCCACAGCTGATCACAGATTGGGGTAAAGAGCCAATCATGGCAGCTCTTTACCAGGTGATCATCTGATCACGGATGTAAATGGGATTTGCCGGTTATCGGTAATCCTCCCCTCGCGCTGACAGAGAGAGCCGAAAACCGGCAAATCCACACGGGACATCTGCACTGACAATCAGGGCACTGATCATCAGCATCCTGATGATTAGTGCAGTTCCAACAGTGCCCACTAGTGCTGCCAATCAGTGCCCATCAGTGATGCCTATCAGTGCAGCCTCGTTAGCGCACATCAGTGAAGGAGAAAATATAATTTTTTACAAAATTTTATAACCAAAACTAAGAAAAACTGTTGTTGTTTTTTTTTTTAAATTTTCGATCTTTTTCCATTTGTTTAGCAAAAAATAAAAATAACAGTGGTGATTAAATACCACCAAAAGAAAGCTCTATCTGTGTGAAAAAAATATAAAAATGTCATATGGGTGCAGTGTTGCATGACTGCGTAATTGTCATTCAAAGTGCGTCAGCGATGAAAGCTGAAAATTGGCCTGGGCTGGAAGGGGGTGAACGTGCCCGGTAGGCATGTAGTTAAATCTTGCATGCTGTTCTTACAGCTAACAGTTCAAGCCTACTCAGCATTGTGGCAGACCACCCACCTGCCTGTTTCCAACCCAGATGACTCCTCTGTCCAGCACATTCTCTGCACCTGTTAGGGCTTGTTTAACCACTTCCCACCCGGCCTATTGACAAATGACGGCCGGGCGGGGTGTTCGTTATCCTGACTGGACGTCTATGAAGTCCTTAGGATAGGTGGTGGTGCCATGGGTCTGACCCACCGCATTACTGACCGAGGTAAAAGGCTTCGGAAGCCTCTTACCATGTGATCAGCCGTGACCAATCACAGTTGATCACTGTGTAAATAGGAAGAGCCGCCCCCACTGTAGGGATGGCACTGTGCCCATATGTGATGCCTGCCAGTGCCATCCCTAACAGTGCTATATGCACCTGTGCCGCCTATCAGTGCCCACCTGTGCCACCTATCAGTGCCCAGCAGTGCCACCTATCAGTGGCCATCAGTGCTGCATATCAGTGCCACCTATCAGTGCCCGTCAGTGTTGCTTATCAGTGCCCATCAGTGCTGCATATATGTGCCCCATCATCAGTGCAACCTTATCAGTGCCACCTCATCAGTGCCAATCTGTACTGCCTCATCAGTGCCCGTCAGTCTAGCCTCATCAGTGCCCGTCAGTGATGGAGAAAATGTACTTTATACAAAGTTTTGTGACAGAAACAAAGTAAAACTCCTTTTTTTTTTTTTTTCAAAATTTTTGGTCTTTTTTTATTTGTAGTGCAAAAAAATAAAAACCACAGAGGTGATCAAATTACCACCAAAAGAAATCTCTATTTGTCGGAACAAAATGATAAAAAAAAATTTTTGGGTACAGCGTTGCACGACCGCGCAATTCTCATTCAAAGTTCAACAGCGCTGAAAGCTGAAAATTGGTCTGGGCGGGTGTTTTAACTGCCCGGTATTGAAGTGGTTAAATTAGCAATGCTCTCTGAGGAAGAATCCACATTCAGATTGCTCTTCAGAGAACATTTGACAGATGGTGAGCAGGCATTGTATCGCCTCCTCACCACTTGCTTTAACTCCTTGAAGTCCACCCATGCATTACAGGTTGTTACAAGGCGCTTGGGGAGTGGCACCATTCACTTGAATGGATTATGTTTAGTGGGCACTCTGTCTGCCAAAAGTGTTAACTACAGATATGAAGCAAAGCATTGCAACACAGCATGTGTGCACCCCAGACTGCTGTTTCTGCATCTAAAGGCGGTAGCAGTTAAGGGGTGGTAAAAGAGTTGTTCAACCGCAGGGTTTTCTTACCCCTCAACTGCGTGAACAAACCCTTAGAGCTTTACCCAGGTACAAGCAAGTTTTCTTTTTTCTTAAGTTGTCTATTTGGTAACAGCAGATTGTACATAGTGTCGCAGAAAATGCAATTTTATTTCCCCTGATTCATGTTGGCTCAGTTGTGAAATGCTGAGGAGCAGGTATGGCCACACTCACCTGTGTGTGATGGTAAGAGGCATCAGAATTGGTTTACTAAAGGCAAATAGACTGTTCACTTTCTCTGGGAATTTGCCCAGGGTTTAGTGAATGGGGCAAAGTTTCACTTTGTAAAGAATATCCAATCACATGCAAGGAAAACAGAAAAAAAACAATTTTTGCTTGCACATGATTGGATGATGGAAGTCAGCAGAGCTTCACTACATTCACTAAGCTCTGGGGAAAGTTCCCTTGCTAAGTTCAACTTTCTTTGCAAAGTGAACAGTGTATTTTCCTTTAGTAAATCAGCCAAAATGTCTTGTCAAGGGTGCTGAATTTCACTTGTGTGCCAAACTCTTGTTCTTAGGACAGTTCCGTCACAAGTACTACTATGCTGGGATTTGTAGTTCTGCATGTATTGCTTCATCATGATGTAACTCATACAGCTTAAAAAGAAAAGACCAAGACTAAAACTTTATCACATCAAAGGTGTACATGTGAAATCCTTGACACTGACTGTCTGCTATCATTATATTAGAGAATGGGCAGCATACCACGCTTAAAGGAACATCTGCGGTTTGAAGAGAATAAGGTGGAGACGGCGATGTCCCAGGCGGCCAGACATGACCTATTACTGCCGGAGGAGGCTGGGTAAGAGCAGTGTGACTGTGTTTCCCTCACATAATATAATATCCAGAGTAGGAGGGAGCCGGGGGATCTCTGAAACATTTCACCAATGCGGGGCATCTCAGATTTGTTCAGAGCTGTCTAAGCAAAATTTGCTTTGGTAAAAATCTGAAAAAATTCACCAATAATTATAATAATAAACCATTTAACTACTAGAACATTCTCTAAAGAATATTTTTCTTTCACTCTCCTGAGCAAGTATTTAGACGAGCAAAACACAGCCCTGTCTGCAGGGGCCCCAAGGGCCACACAATAAGTACCAAAAAGCTGCAAGTTAGGCACCAGAGGTTTAGAAGGGGTGTATTTTTTGTCTTTAACCACTTGTAGACCGCCCACCATAATATAATGCGGCAGGGTGGCCACTCTGCGCCAGATCACATGCATAGTACATGATTCGACACTTCCGGGTCTGGATATTTGCCAGCACACCATGGATCAGCAAGGTAGCATCCAAACTGATTTTTTTTTTATTGCATGATTACATCACAGGTAGGGAAACGTTTCGGAGCCATGCAGGGCCCCTTCGTCATCACATGCCTGACGAAGGGGCCCTGCGTAGCGCAGAAACTTTGCATTACCTGCTCTGTGATGTAATCATGCAATAAAAAAAAAAACATTTGGACACTACCTTGACGATCCATGGTGTGCTGGCAAAGTCCTCATTGTTACTTTCTAAATTAGTTTCTAGCTGGTGGTTGCTGCAGCACCCAAATCTTCTAGAGCTTTATCAAGGAACATGTGCGATGGGAATATGGATTATTACTTCTGGGCCGCGCATGCGCATCGCCAGCGACCTTCTCCTGCTGTGCTTAGACACAGCGGGAGCTGATCTGCGAGTACTGCAGACTCCATGTCCACCGGCACCTGCCGATCATTAGGCTGAGAGCCAGAATGGCAATCTGCCTGTATAAACAAGGCAGATCGCCGTTCTGTCGGTAGGGAAGGCATTGATCCTGTGTTCCTGCAAAGCAGGGACATGGATCAATGCCTTCCCCTAGTAAAAGCACCTCCCACATTGTTAAAAACACTGGCTAGGCACACAGTCAACCCCTTGAACAGTCCTGATGTTTAACCCCATCCCAGTCAGCGTCATTAGTACAGTGACTTGAAATAGAAGACTCAAATATGGACTTTTTAGGCAAACCCGTACAAATTAAAATTATAGAAAAATGTATTGCAATATTTAATACCTATAACAAACAATGAGCTTAAAGCGGTTGTCTACCCATCGATTTGTTAGTGTCAAAAAAGAGTTAATATTCCCGGCATGCCGGAAATGCTAGCTGTCTCCTTGATTGTGCTCTCAACCAAACCAGCAAACCATCCAATGGGTGGTGCAGATTAAACAGAGGCTAAGATGTCAGCTTCCTTAGCTGAAAACAATAGGAGAGTATACAACTACTTTAAAGAGGAGGTAAACCCTGATGGGGTTTACTTCCGCTACATTCCCCTGTAAAGTAGATGCATAATGGACTACTAGTATAGTAGTAGCCCATTATGTGTCACCTGCAAACAAAGCCTGCGTCGTCCAGCGCTGTCCTCTGTGCTGGCAACGTCCACCTTCTGCCCCTCTTCCTTCCGGGGCCGCAATCTCCGGCTTTGTGACTGGCCGGAGTCGTGTGATGTCACTCCCGCGCCACCAGTCATGGCATGATCACAGTGAAGAAACAGCACGGAGGCCATTTCTTCACTGCGCATGTGGCGAAATGATGTCGGCACATTTAGTACACTGCATATCTCCTGAACCGTGCAGGTTTGGGAGATATGCAGGGCACCTACAGGTAAGCCTTATTATAGGCTTACCTGTAGGTTAAAGTGGTTGTCACAAGTTGGACCACTTTAATAGCACGCTGATATACTGCCTCAAATTTATAATGGATACCACTTCAACAACAAATATATGCACTACACAGTATTATACATAGAACCTATTGTAATGGTAAGGTTGATTCCGGAGTGCTTGATATGTTGCTCAGGGCAAGTGAAAATACAGTTACCACATACCGACAACATATCAAGCACTCCGGAATCAACCTTACCATTACAATAATTTTAAATATTGTAATAAACGTTTCTTTAATTTTAAATTGTACAGGTGTGCCTAAAAAGTCCATATTTGAGTCTTCTATTTCAATATGCAATTCAACATGACGTGGCACACAAACCACTTTCCGTATCCTCAGTGCCACTCTGGGAGGATACTGGTATTCAATTCAATTTATTTATTTTTTACAGTGACGTGCATATTTATCTTCCGTTCACTGACAGACGCAGCCTTCTTATGACACATGGGGTTATGCTCATCCTACTAGGAGTAGCCTAGGCAAAACAAACAAAAGTGTAGGTTGCAGGTAGCATATAATCCCCCTGCTCTGTACAGCACATCAGTTTTTATTTGCCTAGTGCAAGGAGTAGACCTGGTTCCCTATGGGAGCAGCGGTCTCCTGAAGATTCATCTAAGGAAGACTGCTATCAAGAAGCTGGCTGGTGGTATAGAGGATATCTCGAATCCTAATCTTTCCCCAGTCCGGCTAACACTATGCGAACCCCCTTAGGGGGGCCCACCGCATAGCGCCCGTTCCGTGCGGGCGGCCAGTGGCTAAAACCCACTAGAGCCCAGTGACTGGTTCACCTGTCCAGTGGCCTGGCCAGCAGCATGCCGCCTTGCGGGGAGGTAGGTCTGCTCCAGGGTGGCTACCCGCTGCGCCCATCGGATTGGTGAGTGAACCCCTCTTCCGCCCTAGAGGCATGGCGAGTGGGCACCTGGGCAGCTCTGTGGGGGTCTGTTAGAGGCCTTCCCCCCCACTCCCCCCCCCCCCCCAATCCGACCCACCTTTGCACTAACCGTTCGAATCTGCACCGACCGCCGGAGCAATGTGTTAGGTGGGTCGTCGCCATTGGATTTTGGAGCACCGCTCGTTCGTGGCCGACCGCACGTGTGTAATTGCGGCGTCCATTGTTTGAGAACCATGTGCTTTCCAGCCTGCTCTCTGGCGGCCTCCAGTGGTCGATTGGGAGAACTGCAGTCCTTGTGCAGGAAGTCCTTAAAAACGGGTGTGGGCTTCCGGTTTTTGCTTGGACAGCATGGCTGACACACAGTAACAAGCTCCTGACGTGCAGCAGTTCGTGGGCATTGCTCTTCGGTTGGAGTGCCGAGGCATCAAACAGCAAGTATAGCTTGTGCTTCCTGGGTGCTGGTCACGGTGGGTGTAATCCGCCCGGGTCTCCCTGGCTGATTTGTGGGGTAGAGGTGGTGGTTACACAGCGGGGGTGCCGGGCTGAGATGTCCGAGGCCGGCAATTTTATGGCAGGGGTACCTGATGATCTACAGTCCACCCCAGGAGCATTTGTGTCCTTGGAACAGCTGAGGGCGGTGTTTGGGGAGTTCCTCCCCCGGGCAGGGGTGCCCGTTCCGAGGGGCCCCCAGAAGCGCCCCCCCCCCCCTCTTTCCTCAGGGGAGGATTCAGATCTAGAAAGCGCTTCAGTGGTCACACCTGTGGATCTTTCAGAGGGTGAGCTGCCCTCAGAGGGCGAAGAGGATCAGGAGGCTCCTAGTTTGCGGGATAAAGCGATAGTGGAAGCACTGATCACTGATATTCACGACTCTATGCGACTGGACCAAACAGGGGAGTCGCATGAGTCCGCATATGTTTGTGGACCGCTTAGACCCCCTAGGGCTTACCCTTATGGTCAGGTGTTTGAACAGGCAGTGTTCAAGGAATGGCGTAAGCCACCAAGTTCCTTGGCTTTGCCTAAAAGCTTTGCTGTTCGCTACCTCTTTGAGGAAAGCTTTACTAAGAGATGGGCTTCCCCGGTGGTGGACCCTGCCGTGGCTCGTGTGAATAAGGCAACCACCATCCCCTTGGAGGGGTCGCCATCCTTTAAAGAGGCGGCCGATCGCCGCACAGAGACAGTGTCTAAAGCACTATTCTTGTTGGCTGGGTCAGCCATGTGGCCAGCGCTAGCAACTGCTATGGCGGCACAGTCTCGTCGTGAGCGCGCTGCGCACTAGTTTGTCTGGTGAATGTGCACAGGCTGAAGTACAGCGAGTGCAACATTTGGAAGAGGGTCTCCGCTACATATGCCATGCGGCTTTGGATCTTCTCCCCATATTGTCAAAAATGTCTGTTTGTTCAGTTGTTATCAGGCGGGTGCTGTGGCTCCGCTCTTGGTCGGGTGACCAGGCTTCAAAGAAAACTTTGGCAGACCTGCCCTTTCAGGGACGGCGTCCGTTTGGCCCACAGTTGGATAAAATTATTAAGGATTTCACGGGAGGGAAGAGTACTTTCCTTCCAGAGCCGAAGCGACGAGATCGTCGTCGTAGGCAGGGTCCTGTCTCTTCTGGTCAGAAGAAGTTTTTTCGGGCGCCCGGCCCAGCGGGCAAGGTCGGGAAGGCGTTCGCGGGCCACAACAAGAGGCCCTGGCAGCGTAAGTCCGAAAAAGCGGAGAACAAGTCTGCCTCCGCATGATGGGTTGCCCCCACCCGCCTCACGGGTGGGGGGGGGGCGGTTTCTGGGGGTTGCAAGCAGCTCTCTGACCCCAGAAAAGTCCTTTCCCTCAAACTTGAGGCTCCCGCAGGAGCGTCGGGGGGCGCTTCTAGGCGCCGGTCAGGCGCTCAGCAGTCAGAAGTCATCATTAACACTGGCTTGCCGGCTGGAATACCTAAGTCTGTTTCCGGACACGGTACAGACAGGGGTGTTCCTAACACCGAGCAAGCGTCTAATGCTTCAGGCTGGGCGAACCCTGTGATCGTGCCAGTGGTTCTTACGGTTCTGTATATGGGTGTTGGGGCTCAGGGTGTCGACTTGCGAAGCGATACCTTACGCCCAGAACACTCGGCTCCTGCGAGAGGCAATGTTGTCGCGGTGGGACAAATCTCCTCTATCCCTGGACAGGCCGATCAGGTCAGAGTGTCAGTCCCGGGAACCCTTGGTTTGGGGGATTCAGGTTTCGGCCCTAAAGGGGGGGAGAAGTTGTCCTCCCCTCAATTGGTCGATGTAGGTATCGGAACTGAGAGCGAGCAGGCTTTACCTGTCCCGTTGGACAGAGAGGCTGCGCTGCCCGGTTCTGGTTCAGTCGGTCAATGCCATGGAGGTGGCGTAGGTAAACCATTAGGGCGGAACAAGAAGCACAGCAACAGCCACGGACGCGGCTCTGATCCTTCGGGGGGCAGTGCTTCACAGGCCTCAGGGTCAGTATCGGTTGCTGTACATTTTTCCTCCTCTAGGGGCTCTACCGCGGGTTGTACGCGGGGTAGAGGCGGGGGGAATCCCGACAATTCTTGTAGCTCCGGATTGGCTCCGGCATCCTTGGTACGCCGATGTAGTACAGAGGGTGGCAGAGGCTCCGCGGCATCTTCTGGGGGGTTGGAACCCCCGCTCTTATAGAGTATCCAGAGTACTGTCATTTTTACAGCAAGGACTGGACAAGAACCTGGCGTTAAATACGCTTAAAGGGGCAGATTTCGGCCCTGGCGGTTCTTTTTCAACGGCCCTTGGCATCTCATTCGTTGATCCGTACATTTGTACAGGGGGTACGTCATGTGGCTCCTCAGATACGGTCGCCTTTGGCACCATGGGATTTGAATCTGGTGCTTTCTGTGTTGCAGAAGCCACCATATGAAAGGATTAGGGACATTCCCTTACAGTTATTGTCGCAGAAGGTGGCCTTTCTGGTGGCTATCACATCCGCCAGGCGGGTGTCGGAGTTAGCTGCATTATCGTGCAGGTCACCTTACTTGGTCCTCCATAAGGACAAGGCAGTTCTGCGGCCTTCCCCTTCGTTTCTTCCGAAGGTGGTTTCTTCCTTTCATTTAAATGAGGATATTGTTCTCCCCTCATTGTGCCCGCACCCGTCACATCCTAAAG
>BLSH010289677.1:213503-223729 GCA_018402905.1 Glandirana rugosa
TCCCAGACGTTTGATACCCTATAAAAATAAATAAAATAATGATCATTACCGCCGTTAGTCACTGAATATCGCCCTGACGTTGTAACACCGCCTGTCAGACCTGTGAGTGACTATGAAAACTGTGTAAAACCCCTGGTCACTGTGGTTATGTCACTAGTCACGATTTTTTTTCCCTAAAAAACATATTGAATGGCATTTTAGGAAAAGAGACTCAAGTGACTGTCTGCGTCGGAAGGGTGAGGACGGCCCCCTGGGAGGGGCCAACCTACACTTTTGTTTGTTTTGCCTAGGCTACTCCTAGTAGGATGAGCAAAACCCCATGTGTCATAAGAAGGCTGCGTCTGTCAGTGAACTCAGAGAAAAGGATTTTACGGTAAGTTATACAAAAAATCCCTTTTTTTTAGCACTGATCACTGTATTGGTGTCACTGGTCCCCAAAATGTGTCAAAAGTATCAGTGAGTGTCCAGACTGTCCGCCACAATGTTGCAGTCCCGCTATAAGTCACTGATTGCCGCCATTACTAGTAATAAAATAAATAAAAATATCCCATAGTTTGCAGACCCTATAACTGGTGCGCAAACCAATCAATATACACTTACTGGGATTTATTTTACCAAAAATATGTAGCAGAATACATATTGGCCTAAATTGATAAAGAAATGTCTTTTTTTTCATGTCCTTTATTGGATTTTTTTTTTTTTTTTTTTTAAATTGTCTTTTTTTGTTTATAGCACAAAAAATATAAAAAAACAAAGAGGTGATCAAATGCCACCAAAAGAAAGCTCTATTTATGGGAAAAAAGGACATACATTTTATTTGGGTACCATGTTGCTGGACCGTGCAATTGTCAGTTAAAGTAACGCTGTACCGTATCACAAAAAATGGCCTGGTCATGAAGGGTTAAATCTTCAGGAGTGGTTTAAATAAAAATCATTATTAAAATTTGTCACTTCATGTTTTTTTTTTTTCACTTTTTTTGTTTCTTTTATGGAGAAAATGTAATAAGACTAATTAGGGGAGTTTTTTTTTCGGCAGGACAGGTTCAGGAATTGTTGAGTTTCTGTAACCCTCAGGAGCCATTTAAAGCCCACTTCACCCTTAAAGGGGAACTAAATTGAACCACACAACTAAACAAAACTCAACTAAACTGAGCACCAGAAACTGAAAACACTATTTAATTCATTTTGTATACTCAAAGTAAGCTCACCCATCCATCCATGCTTTATTTTATTGAGAAATCCCTTTAAAAAATGACCCCCTAGATTTACTAGCTGTTGCCATCATGAGTAAGGGCAGATGATTCAGGTAGCATTTACTTCCTGGGATCCATCTGCCCTTAGCTCAGTCATGCAGACAGGAGGTTTTTCTTAGCTGAGAAATTTCCTTCTTCAGATGAAAGGAAGAAAAAAAAGAGGTCCATGAAGACTCCTGGGATGTATGACATCCTTTTGGCCTAGGCCAGAAACCAGGATGCAACAGAAGAAATGTAAAAAAAAAAGAAAGAAAAGTAAATATAATATACTGTACCTTCTTATCTATTTACTAAGGCTAGTAGCATGAGGAATAAAACAGTCAATGATTGAAAGAGTTTAGTTCTACTTTAAAATATCTTCTTCCCCATTGAGTCCGATGCATTTGGTCAAAATCTCCTGATATTCAAAAAAAAATTCAGATAATGAAGAATGTCAGTTTCTCTCATCCCCCTATTCCTGAGTCCTTTTATTACATTGTACAGGTACCTGGAAGGAGACGAGGGTGAGGATACCAGTACCATAACCCAGCAGGACATAGCGGATGTAGTGGATATTACCAGCGCTTCCAAGGTACAAAAAACAACCCTGGTTCTACATGCAGAGTTCTGGTGGTCTTATTTCCTTTTACCCTCATTTAAATGGGCTGTCATTATAAAAATGCATTAAGGTATATGTTTCATAAAAGTTGCTTTATGGTATCTTTATGCCTTTTTCTTTTTTAAGAAAACACTTTCTGAATATTTGTCAAATACATACAGTATATTATATAGGTATTGTTGCCAGTTGTCATTTTTGATGTAACTTTTACATTTTCAGAAGCTTGCTCTTCCATCTTCACGACTTAATCCAGATCTTAATCCAAGAGCAACAAGCTTCTTTAAAACTGCTTCTGGACTGCCCACCGCATATATGCTGCTGCAGGGTGGCCCGGCTGCGCAAAATCGCGTACCTGTATGTTTGGACACAGCGGGCCCGGCGGCTGCGATGGCTGATGGGACCCGCCAATCGTTCAGAGGAAAGGCAGAATGTAAACAAGGCAGACCACTGTTTTGTCGGGGAGGAAAAGAGATCTTGTGATTCTGATAAGCAGAAACATGGATCTCTTTTTCGTCCAGTGCATCCACTCCCCCCACAGTTAGAAATCACTACCTAGGGATACACTTAACCCCTTGATCACCCCTGGTGTTTACCCTTTTCCCTGCCAGTGTCATTTATAAAGTGACAGTGCATTTTTTTTAGCACTGATCGCTGTATTGGTATTTCTGATCCCCAAAAAGTGTTACTTAGTGTCAGCTTTGTCCACCACAATGTCGCAGTCCCGCTAAAAATCGCTGATTGCCGACACTGCTAGTAAAAAAAATGCCTCTAGTGTGTGTATGTATGTATGTATGTGTATATATATATATATATATATATATATATATATATATATACATATATACATATATATATGTGTGTGTGTGTGTGTGTATATATATATATATATATATAATTTTTTTTTTTTTAAAAAAAGGTCACATACTGTTCTGCTGGACCTCAGCCGTCTTGTATTAGGAAGGAGTGACCAGCAGGAACTCTGTTAGTGCTAATCACAAATGTGTATTTGTGTGCAATGCCACATGGGACATGTAGTCCTGATGTTGGGCACAGGGCAGATAGTTCTGACGGGAAAGCACACTCACAATAAAGAAGAAGCACAGGACTAGGGGAGAACATGGGCAATTCAGGATAAGTAAAAATAGGGCTTTAAAAAAGGGGATTTAAAAAAAAAAAATGTGATTAATGCTAATGTTATCAACATTCAACAATGAGGATTTAATACTACTTTAAAGACCCCTGAGATAAGACATCAGCCATACAGCGAATGCATTGATCTTGGTGGGTTGGCTGTCTCATTGACTTGCATTGTGAGAAGAAGCAGTAGAGTGCAGCCACTGAGTTACCCTGCAAGGGAGGGTCTGTGTATCTAATGAGGAAATAATGTTTTTTAAAACATCTGCATTTGTGTATCAAAAAAAAAAAAAATGAAAATACGTTGGAAATATGATTGAAATAAATACAGTAAAAATACAATAACAAAAATGCAATAACATCACAATAGAAAATGCAATAAAATATACAATATAATAAGTGCAATAACTGGATAATGACTTCTCAAATTACTTTTCACACTTCTTCTTTTGTAAATCTCTCCCTATACAAAGGATGGTTTTGAGAAAGCGCTGGCATTGTCTGTTTAGCACATGATGGATTGGCCATAAGTGACATTTTTTTTTTTTTTTTGCAGCATTTTAACCTCTTCCTCAATCAGTTTGGACCGTACAGAATCAACTACTCCAGAAATGGAAGGTGGGTGATGCTGAGGAGGGTAGGTGTGATATAATGTATTTTATGTTTTATGGCCAAGGATGGGCTCGGGCGTGTTTGGAACCAAACATGCCCGATCCCGCCAGGAAGCTGACGCTGCACAGCGCGAATCACAGGGAGTGAGACATTTGCCGAGCTGCAGCGATCGGGAAATGTCTCACTGTCTGTCATTAGCTGCCTGCGGTGTCAGCTTCCTGGCAGAATTGGGCACGTTCGGTTCCGAACACGCCCGAGCCCATCCTTATTTAAGACCTGGAGTGATATGTCTGAGAATGGCACTGGGAGCGCCAGCAGCTGTTTTGCAGTCCCTTCTTCCTAGTGAACTGGCAGGCTGACAATTACTCCTGCTCACAAGATAGGAACGTTAAGGGCACAGCAACATCTCTGTGGTGCATTAACGCTTGTTTTTTTTTTTTGTTTTGTTTTTTTGCATTAAGGAATGTTGC
This sequence comes from Glandirana rugosa, assembly GCA_018402905.1. Taxonomy (NCBI): domain Eukaryota; kingdom Metazoa; phylum Chordata; class Amphibia; order Anura; family Ranidae; genus Glandirana; species Glandirana rugosa. The sequence continues at coordinate 217,571 of BLSH010289677.1, forward strand.
ATTTAAGTGTATTTGAGAAGAAGAGATAAGTGGGATTTCAAGGTGCCATACAAAAAAGTTTTATCTAAAAATTAATTTTATTAGAACAAAGAAAAAGAGCACATACATATACATGTGCTCTTTTTCTATTTGTCCTAATAAAATTTATTTTTAAATAAAACTTTTTTGTATGGCAGCTTGAAATCCCACTTATCTCTTCTTCTCAAATATTTTTGTAACGTTAAGGGAGATGGTGCATAAATATGCTTACATCCTCCACTATCTCCTGACCTTCTCATAGTTGCATTTAAGTGATTCTAAACTTTTCTAAACATTTTTTACCTTAATGTATTTTGTGCATTAAGGTAAAAAAATACCACTAAATGTTCTCTCCCTTCTTCCCCAAACCCTAAACACTTGCCTGACTCCTCTCACCGCTCCAGCACCATCCCGGCTACAGCCTCGCTCTCCTGTCCTCCAGATCCCTGTCAGTCAGTCTGCTGCTGTCAGTCAAACTCATTACCAGATGGATGCACACAGCTCAGTTTGGGATCTCGCCTGCATGACTTAGCAGGCACATATGGGTTCAGTGATGTGCATGACCGCGCAATTGTCATTCAAAGTGTTACAGAGCTGAAAGTTGGCTTGGGCAGGAAGGGGCTGAAAGTGCCCAGCAGACAAGCGGTTAAGGTGTCTGATATACTTATAAAAAAATAATAATAATTTTCACTGAGAAAAATTTGGACTGCTTCCATACCTGCCTGGCAGTTTGCAGCTTTAGGTACTGTTTCAGTTGTTGGCACAGTAAGTTTTGCAGCGAGAACTTTGGATCATTTCATCATTTTTTTTTTTTTAATCTAACTGTCCCAACATTATTTGTCCTCAGGCACCTCCTCCTGGCCGGTCAGCGTGGTCACATTGCCTCTCTAGACTGGCACACCAAGAAGCTGGGCTGTGAAATGAATGTGATGGAGACGGTCAATGACGTCAGGTTGGTTTGTCTTTTAAAACTTTGAAAAAATTGAAAATTTAATATCAAATACTTACTGCAATTTTCTTTTCCCGAAGAGCTCCATGTTGGCACAGTAGTAGGCTGGCATGGAGCTGTCATGAAACAAAGGCTGGCCTGAGTAGTCCGATGCAATAGAAGAGCTACTGGAGCTCAAATTGCTGAAAAAGCTAATATTGGTTCCCATATAAAGGGGACAGAACATGTCAGACCGGTCAGGGTGCACATGCTGACCTGTGTCCACAGCCGGAAGTGCCTACAATGGGCATGTAAGCATCAGAATTGGACTACAGAGCAATAAAAGAAGGTGGACACAGTACCCACAGGCCATGTAATATTATAGAGTGACTAAGATGTACTCTAGTATTGTTGATTTATATCATCTGAACAATTGAGGTTGTGATTATAGGATCCTGCACACTGCAGAATGTTTAAAAGAAAAGTATGGGAATATGTTTTTTAATCCTACTTACTTAGGTGGACATAGCATTGCTGCATCTGTCCCTGCCGACTCTAATTCTGAGAACCGAGCATCAAACACCGCCGATCACTCGGTTCTCAGGGCTCCCTGGGCAGAGTGCTGCTGTTGTCCGTCAGCAGCTCTCTGCTCTGCCCTCCTCGCAACCACTAGAGCTCTGGGCTGTGGAGGCAGCTCGCTGAGAGGCTGGGTGCCGGTCCAGGCATGTGGGCAAATCCCAACTTCATTGTTGTGATCTTGCCCATGTATGGATCGGCTCTGTGACATCAACCGACAGCCGACGATTTATTCCCCATTTTTGATATAAGCAATGTTTTTGTCGTTTTTATGGTAATTTAGCATTGGGGAGATTCCTGTTTGGATAAACCTGGCCAACAAGTTGCCTTAAGCATTGCTGTTAATCTGAGTCTGGTTCTTTCAATTGAAGACAGCGGTGTCATTATTTTTAATATGGTGGCGGGTGGAGGTGTTAGAATTGTTTGTCATTTTGGCTAATGTCCATCAATAAAGATATATTTTAGTATTTTGTCACACTATGTGGATCACTGGCAGCCTTCCTAGTTTATTTTATTTTTTTTAAATATCTCCCAGAACACTGACCAAAGCGGGCAAGGGCAACCAAGCATCTCATTGGGTTGCATATGACTTAGGATTCAGACTCAATTTACAATGGGGGCAACTCATATCTGGTGGAACAAGAAAGCTAGTGGTTCGGGACATTTAGGGGATCTAAAATTCTTCTTTAGCACTACATATACAACCCCTTTGTGATGTCAGGGGTGCACTTGGGACCTACTATACTTAATTAGCCGACTTCCTTAAAGGTTGACAAGCTATTAGGCATTTACTGTTGGTCTTGGTGCAGCCATGTTAGTACCTCACTTTCTGTCTGACCCCCCCTGCAGGTGGCTGCACACAAATACAATGTTTGCAGCGGCTCAGCGGAAGTGGTTATACATCTACGACTCACTAGGGGTGGAGCTTCACTGCGTCAAGAAGTTTAATGATGTTTTACGCATGGAATTCCTACCATATCACTTCCTGCTTGCGACGTGTGTAAGTGTGATCATAGCAAAGTCTGGCTTGTCATGTTGCATCTGCTCCTTGTTTATTTTGTGACTCGCAAATCCCCCCCGCCTTGTTCTCCTCTCCAGAGCTCCACCAGTTTCCTGCAATACTTGGATGTCTCTGTTGGAAAAGAAGTTGCAGCCATTTTTTGTAGATCCGGAAGACTGGGTGTAATGTGTCAGAACCCGCACAATGCCATCATCCACCTGGGCCATCACAATGGTATGGAAGACGATGATTTTCTGTTTGTGGTATACAGTGGGGGCACCAACAGCCAACATAGAAATGGCTGCCACCATTATTTGGAATTCTCTTCCTAATCTTTAGACATGCCTTCACTTGAAATAGATATAATAACCAGATAACCAGAGACCTCAGATTTGACCCCTTCAAAATTTTCATTTTCATTTCTACCCTGCAGACTAAATTTTAACCAGACCATCGTGCTTTATAGCATGCACACTAAACTATAAGGGCTCGTTCACACCATACGTACGTGAAAACCATGCAGATTTCGCTTGCAGAGATATCCGTTTCACATCAGTTTACCTCAATTTTCATGCACGCTGACATCAGTTTTCATGCGTGTTGGTTATGTGCCCTATTCACACCAACGTTGATGTCATGTCAGTTTTTTTCCCATACACGTATTAGATTTCTGCGCAGAAAAAATGCATGGTGTGGTATGAACAGGGCACATAGAAAACAATTGCTTTTTGCTTTTTTGATCCCTTGCAGAAAAATTGCTGTCTCTGCACCATGGTGTGAAGGAGGTCTAAAAAGAATGTTGACCAGTGACAGTATAAAAAGAATCGTAACTGGCTAACATATCTTAGTATAAAACATGCTGTTCCTTGCTGAGCTCATTGGTTCCACACAAAGTATTCTCAGTAATGGCAGTGGGATAATATCAGCAAGTGGATTAGGCAGAATGGAGGGAGTAGGGGCGCTAGTTTCCTTCCAGCATCCTAGTGGTTAATGCTCTTGCATACAACACAGATGGCAGCTTACAACAGGCACTCCCCCACTCTGGTGATGTCACCTTCCAGATGCAAAACTGACATTTAAATCTGTTTTCACTGACCTTTATCTTCTTTACTTTAGTCCAGCCTTTCTCAACCTTTTCAACACCGAGGAACCCTTGAAATAATTCTCTGGGCTTGGGGAACCCCTGCTAAAAAAATTAAAAATCTACAACTCATGATACATTAGAGTAATGGTCAATGGGAAGAATGCTCCTTACACTTGTGGTCATTGGGAAGAATTACCCCCTTACAGATAGCTAAAAAGATCAATGGTATCATTGGGAATTTATCTGAGAGGTAGAAATTGACCATTGCTCAAGGAACCTCTAGCAACCTTTGCAGGAACCCTAGGGTTACATGGAACCCTGGTTGAGAAACCCTGCTTTTGTCTTTTTCTAACTCATCATGCTTTGCTTTTACCCCTTTTTTGGTACTATCCCCATATTACTATATAGTGATGTAAATATGTTTCCTTTGATGAGAAGGTTTTGCATTGCTGATCCATGCATTTGTCCTGTTTTTGGTTCTAATTCTGATGTCTCTCACTTCTAGGCACCGTCTCCCTCTGGAGCCCATCTGTAAGGGAGCCCCTGGTGAAGATGTTGTGCCACCGTGGAGCGGTCCGAGCAATGAGTGTGGACAAGACAGGAATGTAGGTGTATAAAGGCTTCCATCTCATTAAAGTGTATTTAAAGCGGAGTTCCACCCTAAAGTGGAACTTCCGCTGGTTGGATTCCTCCCCCCCTCAGGTGTCACATTTGGCACCTTTCGGGGGGGAGGGGGAAGAGGACACCTGTCTTTAGACAGGTGTCCTTTTCCACACTTCCGGGAGCTCTGGCCGGCGGACGCGGCCGCTGACGTCAGAAGCCCGGCTCCCTCCTCCCTGCTCGCTCTGCTACTGGCCGCCTGGCCAGTAGCAGAGCGCGGCAGAGCTCGCGCATGGGCGGTAAGGTGCCTGGCGTGAAGCTGTACTGCTTACACGTCCGGGTTCCCTTACCCGCGATGGAGGCGGCTGCACCCGTCCCCCGATCCGAAGATCGGCGGCGGGTGCCGACATCGCTGGACTCCAGGACAGGTAAGTGTCCTAATATTAAAAGTCAGCAGCTACTGTATGTGTAGCTGCTGACTTTTAATTTTTTTTTTTAGCCCGGACCTCCGCTTTAAGATTTTTTTTTTTTTTTTTTTTGCCATCTTTGTCCCATTGGAGAAATTTCCCTTCACTTCTTGTCCTGTAGTAGGATTGCCAACCGTCAGTAAATTTACTGGCAGTTTGTAGAAATCCTTGATTTTTACAATTGTCAGTAAATATCAGGGGCCAATAATTTGCCACTCTGTGTAGACTTTTTAAGCATAAACCAGGCAAATTACTTATTATGGATATTGTCACTGTTTCCATATTGTGTTTATACTCTTTACATATCAGTTGTCTTAGGTTTTAATAGGGGTTCTATCATTTTTCAGGCTGTCCGCAAAAAAAAAAAAGTGCCCCATCAGTAAATTTCCCATGTTTTGTCAGTGAAAAATGCTGCAGGAAGCTGGCAACATTGTCCTGTAGATGCAACAGAGGTGAGAGGAAATCTCTCCAAAGTGAGGGATCCCCCCTTAATTGTCACAGCAACAAGTGTCCTCATTGGCAGACTTGCCTTGAGTGATAACTCACCTGTTCTTAGTTAAGGTCCCGATGGTCAGCAGGACAAATAGAAAGATCCATTTTATTCTTCTTCTGCAGGTACATGGCCACTTCTGGTTTAGACAGAAAACTGACCATCTTTGACCTTCGAACGTACAAGCCTTTGACATCCTGTGGCATACCCTTGGGGGCAGGGACTCTATGCTACAGCCAGAGGGGTCTGCTGGCTGCATCAACTGGCAATGTTGTACAGGTAATATAAGCTATTTATTATAGTGCACTTTGTTATGGTTCAGAAAGGATGGGGCAAACAACTACAGCATATAAAACAAATGTGCAACAGAAGTAAAAGGTGTGCACAGGGATTGAAACGTGGGCAATGGCATTGAGGTTGTAGAGCAAAGGGGGAGGTCTGGTCAGTAAAGTCTTGATCCAGCATAGGCACTAATCTCTTGTTTGTGCTGTGACAAACCCTAGTATATATGTAGTCCTGTCATGTGTATAAAAAAAAAAATTAGCACGTACTATTTCCTTGGCATTTTAGCAAAATTTATTGTCAGTTTTTCAGTGTGCTCCAATTCATCTAGTGTCCCCATTGGATAGCCCCCTTACATTGGGTGCCCCCATCAGAGCCCCCCCTTACAATGGGTGTCCCCATTGAAGCGCCTCTGTAACTTTTAGTGGCTGGCAGTTGGCAGAGTTCACGTCAGGAAGGTGGAGCAGGGTGCAGGAATGGAGGAAGTTCCACTTCTGTCCTTATTTGCTGTTGGGGGTGGGACACAGACTTGACGTCATTGTTAAGACACTGGCACTCCTAACAACTTGTTGCAGGGTTGGGGGGGCGGGGGCTAACTGTTCTGGGGATTGGCTGGCAGCGGCCCGTCCATTGTGGACATATGGATCCAGAGGCTCTAATAGGCTTCAAAATAGGGTGGGCTTGGGTAGCAGAGCATTGCATCCGGAGCCCACC
>BLSH010289677.1:223739-235093 GCA_018402905.1 Glandirana rugosa
CGCCCCCCCCCCCCCCCCCCCCTATCCACCTCCCTTCCTATCCATGCGCCTGGCCCCTTTCAGGACGCCGGGTGCATGAATTCCTATGCTGGGGGTGTGTTTTTTGAAGCACCTAATTAGAGCCAGAGGCTCTAATAGGCTTCAAAATAGGGTGGGCTTGGGTAGCAGAGCATTGCATCCGGAGCCCACCCAGATGAATGAATATTCGCTGCTGCAACACTGATCCTTCTCCCAGCCAATTGGGAAGCGGGTCTGACATCCGTCACCCGATTGGCTGAAAGGACAGGCGATCCTATTGGACGCCTAGGAGGAGGGGAGGAGATGCATCGTGGAAGCGAGGAGAAGACACAGGAGCCGCTGCATGCTGCCCTGATCTCCCCGGCGCTGCCCGATGTGCCCGCCACCTAGATGTGGTAAGTGCCGGTGGACCGGCAGACAGCAACAGCGAGGGTGGGGGTTTGAGGTGCCGGTGGGGGGGGGGGTGGCGGTGCCGCCCTCCCAAACAAAAAACCACCAGTCCAGTCGCCACTACTGGCTGACTGACAGTCTGGATAGAATTGTCACTCCATCCAAATCCATACCATAGTCCGCAATTTAGTGATGCTTGTTGTAGAGCGTTACGGCACATTTCACTGCATCTACTTTTGCTATTGTTCCTGCAGACTGCACGGGAGCACTAAATGTAAACCTGTGTCTTACTAGAAAAGATGGGTTTGTTTTTCCCACCATTGCCTTCAGCCTCCTAGTTTGCCGTTTCAGGGAAAAGCAACAGGCTTGCTTTAAAGGAGAAGTACAGCCAAAGCTCGTTTGACTTTACTTCTCCTGTGGACTGCTGACATCACAGAGGAGCCGATCCAAGCTTGGGAAAGATCGTGACCATATGGTCTGAGAGCCTGAGCCGTCCGTTCACGCTCCCTACACAGCCCAGCGCTACAGTGAGCGGGGGGACAGAGCAGACAGGGGTGACTGACAGCGGTGCTCAGGGAGCCCTAAGATCCGAGCGATCGGCAGTGTTTGATCGCTCGGTTCTCAGTTTTGGAGCCGGTGGGGGACAGATGCAGCATCAGAACAATGCTGCATCCACCTAGGTAAGTATGTTTCTGAAATTTAAAAAATCATATACTTTTCTTTTAATCCCTCATCCCCAGTAGCAAACGTGTAACTTTTCTGCACCCCCCTGCCGCTCCTTTCAATACATGCAAAAGAGAAGTGTGGAGGGTACTATGGGGCCAGTATAATAAAGACCATTTCTTGTTGATCTCTCTAGGCTCTGTTGTGTTGCTTTGTAAAGCATGGACTGCACTGTTTGGGGTCTTATTGTTATCTGTGTGTTCTCCCTTCTTTTTTTTTTTGTTTTGTTAAAAAAAGAAAGGTAAGAAATAGGTCTTATATAATAACTTGTCTGATGAAAAAACGTATGTGTCTCCAGAGTAAAAAAATGTAACCAGCTTTCTTTTTAGGTATACAAGGATACCCACATTACCGAGCCCAAATCTCCATACATGTGCCTTTCCGTGAAAGCACCAATTCAGGGGCTCCAGTTCTGTCCCTATGAGGATGTCCTGGGAATCGGCCATGGTGGAGGCTTCACCAGTATGATTGTACCAGGTCAGTGACATCTCCTATATTGTTTATAAAGAATTCCAGGTGTGGATATTTTATATATAATTACATTGCTCCTGCCTGCGCCAATATTGTCATGCATATACCATATCTGGCTGATTCCCCTGGAAGCGGGAAATGACTGAAGAAGACACAGCTACTCCAGTGATCTCCACTTGCTTCTACGGCTACCCTGCTGCAATTTAAGCAGAGGTTGACTGGCAAATTTTGGCCCCCATCACAGGCTGAAGCTTCACTCCAGGTACTATCTGCTCACTGGACTGGTCTGGCTGGACAGCGCCTACTGCATCAATTTTTGGGTTCCTGAACTGACCGGCAAGGGGTGGACAGGGGCTGCAGGGAGCTGAGGCATCTTGGTCAGGGGTGGCCAGGGGAGTAGAGCCTCAGGTGGGGCACAGAGCCAGCCTTTGCTAGGATACAGTGTACACCATCCATGCCGGGGGTGCGGCCTGCGTTCTGTCGTCCTCCTCATCCCACACTTGGTAGGACATTGGTGGGGAGTTTTTACTCCTCTTCACCTGGAAGCCATTAGGCATGTCTGCAGTGGAAACTGTGCAGCCTTTTTACGGGGAAACATCAGAGGGGCCTGGGGGCAATTACCCCCGGCCCGATCTGCCCATGATTCTGAGCACATAAGGTCACCCTTCAGAATAAAGGCAAAGCGTTCTCAGATTGGATGAGGCAGAGAGGCGGCAGGGTGGTGATGTCATACTCTCCATTTCGTCCAATCAGAAAGTGCTTTGAATTCATTCAGAAAATGCAAAGCATTCTTTTGAATGGCATCTGTGCTGAGCGACCAACCTTTTGTGTTCAGAGTGCAGCAGTGCAGTCGCTCCATGCAGGACCCGGAAGCACGTGAAGATCATTGGAGTGGTGCCTGCTTCAGTGATTTCCAGCTTCCAGGGGCCCGGTGTGGTATATGCATAGTTACACTTGTTCAAGCTAAACCTATGTGACTATGTATAAAATATTCATTCCTGGAATGTATTTTTAATGTGTTGATTCTCTTCTTCTCGTCTGATTCTTCTTGTTTCTTCTCTGTGTCCTTCAAAGACCTCCCCATCATGTCCTGTAATCACACTTCCCTTTTCTTCAACAGGGGCTGGTGAGGCCAACTTTGATGGACTGGAATGCAACCCATACGAATCCAAGAAGCAGAGGCAGGAATGGGAGGTCAAAGCTTTGCTTGAAAAGGTAATGCAGTTAAAAAGTATACCTTGTAATATTACGGGGTACATTAAAAGCACAGCGATATGGCTGTACCACGACCCTACTGCTGCTTTTCAAATGTGCATTGGGCTCTGCAGATTTCACAAGTCTGAAACTAGCAGAATGCAATACAGTTGTTTGCAAAAGTTTAGGAACCCCTGACAATTTCCATGATTGTCATTTATAAATATTTGGGTGTTTGGATCAGTAATTTCATTTTGATCTATCAAATAACTGAAAGACACAGTAATATTTCAGTAGTGAAATGAGGTTTATTGGATTGACAGAAAATGCGCAGTCAGTCAGCATTCAGAGATGAGCTCACAAGTCACTAATCAGATGAGCTCATCAATCACCATTCAGAGATGAGCTCATAAGTCCCCAATCAGATGAGCTCATCCATCTGCTGCTGCCCTTTCACTGTCCATTTAGCAGGCTGAGGGCCTGAAGATGACACCATTGTATTTCTAAACTGGCGTGATTCTCCTGTATTTGCTGTGCCGTGTGTTAGGGTAAATCAAAACTACACTGTTATCTATTCTAGACATGTATTATTTTATTAATTACAGGTATTTATATAGCTCTGACAATTTAGGTAGCACCTTACATCTTGTACATACCTATTAGTCTCTGCCTTCCAAGTGCTTACCATCTAATGTCCCTACCTCATATTACTAGTATTATACACAATTTATATAGCGCCAACAGTTTACGCAACGCTTTACAATATAGACAGTACAATTACAATACAGTTCATTACAGAAAAATTGACAACCCTTCTCGTGGAGTTTACAATCTTACATACACATAGTAGGGCCAGTTTAGACAGGAGCCAAATAACCTACCAGCGTGACTGAGTGTGGGAGGAAACTGGAGTACCCAGAGGAAATTCACACGAGCACAGGGAGAACATGTAAACTGTATCCTGGTTGGGATCGCAACCAAGTTCTGCAGGGCACTAGTTCTAACCACAAAGCCACTGTGCTGAAAATTTAAAGCGGAGTTCCACCCAAAAGTGGAAATTCCACTTTAAGACCTCCTCCCCTGCTCCTGTTTATGAAACAGATCTTTTGGGGAGGAGGGGGGGAGCGGGTACCCAATTTTGACAGGTGTCTGCTTCCACTTCCGTTCCAGTCGCCTTAGGTGACCGGTAGTGGAAGTTCTCCTTCCCAAAGTCTTCTGTGACACATGACAAGTCCCAGAAGATTTCAGGACCAGTCAGAGAGCGCAGCGCCATGAAGCCGCAAGCTTTCACAGCCGGGTGACCATTGTGAAGATGCCAGCGCGGCCGAGGGAGGACACAGGGAGAAAAAGGCTGGGGTGGGTGCACCGCTGGATTGCTGGGGTGAGTGGCTGTTTATTGAAAGTCAGCAGCTAAACACAAAAATGACTGGCAAAGAGTACGGTGATTCCCTGGCGCTGTTGTGGTGGGTAAAACACTTACATCATTAGTGGTGCTTCTGAGTATTCGGATGGGCTGGTGGTGGTAGAAGGTGACAGCCATCCCCAGAGTGTGTACAAAGCTCTGTTGCATAAAATAGAAGGGAGGGAGGCGCACCTAAATGTAGTAGTAAAAAAAAGGTTTATTGATACGCATAAAAAATGCACACTTACAGGAAGAAGTAGATAAAAAGCATATCCATCATAGGGAAAATCCAATGGGTTTCATCCGCATATAAAGGTGCTAGATGGTAGTCAAGGGGAGATGTGGAGGATCCGGGACTTAGTCCAAGCAGTCACCCAAGATCAGCGATGTGGCCGCCGGTCCGCGACTCTGGCAGAAAAATGAGTGGAACTCTGTTTTAAACTTTTGTTAGTATATCTGTAGATATATATAGTATATCTGTAAGAAACCTATCTTTGTATTTTCCAATAATCCCTGCACAATAGACTGAATGGGGGAATTTGTGCTAAATACCTGCTAGGCTGCATTTCATTGTGGAGTGCTATCAGTCTAACATGTTTTCAGGCACTGGGGCTGAAGGAGGTGCAATAAACATTAGAGTCACAAAACCAGGCAATTTCACACTTGAAGCTGAGAGAAGCATAAAATCTGGAACAGGGGACAGGTACAGCTGGCTGTTTTAGTTCTTCCTCTCTTGTACCCCATAGATCCAGCCTGAGCTCATCACTTTGGACCCCACTCAGTTGGGAGAGGTTGATACCATCACCATGGAACAGAAACGCAAAGAGCAAGTGGAGAGACTGGTAATTGCAAACTGCTTTATTGATTATTTTTGTTTTCTTCCTTGTCTTCTACCATTTCCTCTTCATTCATAGTCCATTGAGGACTGCAAGCCGTGTTCAAGGGGAGAGGGGGGTGCTGGAACACGTTACATTATACACCCTGAATACGGGTGTCACATGCTTTAAAGGTGAACTTATCCTTTAAGTTTATAGATTGAAGCGGTAGTAAAGTCTGATTTGACACTTGTACCTACAGGTAAATTTGTTATAAAGCTTACTTGTAAGTACAGTGAATAGATATTCACAGCAGCGGCATCTGGTGATGTCACCATGAACACTCGCAGTGCATTCTGCATTTAGGGCACACACACTTCAGTGGTGACAGTGCTGTTAGAGGGCTCTGTTTTCAAAGGGAAGTCTGTCATATTGTGCTAGTATACAGTACATACCAGCACAATATGGAATTACCTGCAGAGGAGTTGGCTTTATGGCTTTACCACCACTTTAATGTGCTGTACCTTATTCCAGGGTAAAGATGTGTATTGGCATATAAAGGATGTAAAGGTGTAAAGGGATGCAGAAGGTGGGAAGATATGTGAGGTTTAGGATAAAGGTAGATAGGCGGTGCTCTAAGCCCAGGGTTACCAAACTTTTCAAACAAAGGGCCGGTTTACCGTTCATCAGACTTAAGGCCGGCCAGATTGTGGCCAGTGGGCGTATAAAATGACCCAGGTCCAGCCCCAGTGAGAATGAGCATGGCCTCAGGGTTGTTGGTCAGTAGGAGGAGAAATAGTACCGTATTAGTACGAAGAATAGCGCCCTATCATTGGCATCAGTGGGAGGAATAGTGCCACATCATTAGTGTCCGTGGAAGGAATAGTGCCCCATCATTGGGAGGAATTGTACCCTGTCATTGGTACCAATAGTGCCCCATCATTGGTATCAGTGGGAGGAATAGCACCCAGTCATTGGTATTAGTGGAAGGAATAGTAGCACCCCATCATTTGTATCATTGGGAGGAATAGTACCCCGTCATTAGTATCAGTAGGAGAAATGGTGCCCCATCATTGGTGTCAGTGGGAGGAATAGTGCCCCTTTATTTTTATCAGTAGGAGTGAATGGTATCGGCGGAAGGAATACTACCCCATCATTTATATCAGTGGGAGGAATAGTACCCTGTCATTGGTATCAGTGGGAGGAATAGTACCCCATCATTTGTATCAGTGGGATGAATAGTACTCCATCATTGGTATCAGTGGAAGGAATAGTACCCCATCATTGGTATCAGTGGAAGGAATAGTACCCCATCATTGGTATCAGTGGGAGGAATAGTACCCCATCATTGGTATCAGTGGGATGAATAGTACCCTGTCGATGGTATCAGTGGAAGGAATAGTACCCAATCATTGGTATCAGTGGGATGAATAGTGCCCTATCATTAGTATCAATGGCAGGCATTATACCCCACTGTTGGTGTCAGTGGGAGGAATAGTGCCCCAAGGGCTGGATAAATGCTAACAAAGGGCTGCAGCTTGTGGACCACTGCTCTAAGCCAATGGAGGCTGGGGGAGGACTGAAACATACAATGGTGGGAGGGGAGGCTAGAGGGCCCTATGAGGGTTTTGGGGAAAGGTAAATTCTTGGATGTTGTGATTCAGGAAGGAGGCGATCTATGAAGAATTACTTCTTGGTCATTTTAAACCAAATTTCTTGTTTTTTTTCCAAAATGTTTCTGACACTTGCTATCCCATCTCAGGGCTTCGATCCCTATGAGAAGACTCGCTTTGCTCCTCGACATAAGCGGAAGGGAAGAAGTTCCACCGGGAATATCCTGAAACGCAAGAAGAAGGTTGCACATGAGGAGAAGAGGGTGAGTCCCAGAGTGAGAATCCGCCAACAGTCACCTATGTACTGCCATTATCCTTTACTCTTGGGGTGACATTTGTATACTTGCATAGTAGTGCAACACCACAAAGGAAATGGGGGGGGGGGGGGGGGGAGTTGGAGCCAAATCAGCACAATACAATGTCACAAGCTGTGTCTTTTTGCTCTGGAACATTTTTTGATCTGTGCTGGAAGTAAATACATTTTTTTTTTTATGAAAGAAACCCTATACTTGGCATGGTGAAATATTTCATTCCCCTTGGCAGCCTTACCACAGACTGACTACTTATGCTTTAGCTTTGTCTTATTATATATATTATTGTGGGCATCCCAAAGTAATTCTGTAATATTTTTGTTTCAATGTATGTTATTTATAGAACTTCATGATGGCAACCACATTTTCTGGTTCCATGTGCAGGCTCTGCTTCCTGCCGAAAGTGTAGCTAAAGGCAAAACTTGTTCAGTTTTAGATTTAGTCTCTCGCTGTGTCCTGGTGACCATATCTCTACTGTTTCTCATATCTCTATGCATGACTTTACAGACACTTCAGTTGCACGTGTGTAAGGCCCTGCTGCCCAACCCACAGCTTAGGTGGGCTGCATGTGGCCCTTTGACACTTTTTGTGCAGCCCTTGGGACCCCTGCAGACAGTAGTCTGTGTTTCTCTATTGCTCTGTATTAGAATTTATTTCTATCAGTGTGATGAGTCCTCACTGACTGTCTCCTAAAGCACATTTCCCCTGTTACCAACAACTTCTATAATACACCTACACTCTGACCATCTCCTGCAGCATGTCTGCACTCTGACCATCTCCTGCATGTCTGGGCTCTGTGACCATCTCCTGCGGCATGTCTGGGCTCTGTGACCATCTCCTGCGGCATGTCTGGGCTTTGTGACCATCTCCTGGGGCATGTCTGGGCTTTGTGACCATCTCCTGCGGCATGTCTGGGCTCTGTGACCATCTCCTGCGGCATGTCTGGGCTCTGTGACCATCTCCTGCGGCATGTCTGGGCTCTGTGACCATCTCCTGCGGCATGTCTGGGCTCTGTGACCATTTCCTGTGAGATGAGCACATAGATTGGATGGTGTAGGTGCTCACATCACTGTGGAGATTGTGATGTCTGTGCACTAAGGATTTTTCCCTTTCTTTTGTTTACCAAAATGAACTGTTTCCAGTGATCAATGGACTATTATCCATATATTAGATTTTAACAGTAGGTGGTTTTTATGTGGAGTTATTAACCACTTAGTGTCGCTTCATGAATTGATAGTGGCACTTAATTGCACTGAACACGTTATTGCAAGCACGCGTATTTACGTACTTATAAAATATCTATGAATTTTTATTGAATTGATTGTCATTTGCATTTTGCACGTTATTTATTTATCCACAGGATACTTGCAATTGCACTTTCAACATTGCCCACTGGGTGGCAATATTTATATTTAAGTTTGGTTTAGTTAGCGCTTCACTAATTTATTTAATTACTTTCTAGGTATTTGAGTGTACTTTGAGTGTTAAGCTGCCACCTGTATTTATTTATTATATAGCTCGTTTAATAGTATTTATTTAATTATAATTTATAACACATAGTAGCGCAGAAGTTCACAGATTTTCCATCTTGTGTAACATGCCTACATTCTTAACCATCTCCTGCTGTTACACGTGTAGCATTACACTCACTAAATATTAGGTGGGACCGTCTGGTGATGTCATGGGCCACAGCTGAGGCCCCTAATACCAGGAGAGTGAGCATTAATGATGTAAGTCATATGGCTGCAACCTGCTAGAGGGGTGAGAAACTACATTCTTGCTTCTATGGCGCATTGCTCCCTTGCTGACAAAAGAGATTTTACAACAGCAATACCATACAAACAAGTGTGTAGTTTCTTTCCCATCTATAGCATTGTTCTTGCTGGTGGGTTTCCCCCAGTGACACAATTACTAATGTAATGACCCTGACTGCTAATAATGGCCCTGTGTGATATAAAAAATAATACAGCGCTCCTCTCCACTGCATCAATACAACCGAACATTCAGTTTCAATCTTAAAGAGGTGTATGACAGTGGAACTTAGAAGTATTTCTTTGGTGATGAACACAAAAGTGGCAATAACAATGTATCGTCTATCCAAATACATCACAAGTCCCACAAGAACAGTCTGTATGCAACCTTTTATGGGTAATTCCTCGCACATACGTGGGATTCAAGTCTCCTTGAAAACATCAGACAAAATGCAGGGCTCAAGTACTCCCACATTCATGGCATTCAGGACTCAGAGAGCGGGTCATTAGCATATACATGGCGGGTTATTATAATACATGGTTACAGTTACATGCTGGTGCAGCATTACATTTTTAAATATGAGTGGATTGTTTTTTTATATTGTGCTTAAAGCGATTGTAAACCTTCATTTTTTTCCCTTTAAAAAAAACAAACATGTCATACTTGCCTTCCTCTGTGCAGTGGTTTTGCACAGATTGGCTCCGAACCTCCTCTTCTGGGGTCCTCCAGCAGTGCTCCTGGGTGCTCCTCCGTATCGAGTGACCCGTCGGGGAAAGCTTCCCTGGGGTCACCCGTGCGGGCGTGCTCCCGTGTCCTGTTGTTTGCGTGTATTCACACAAGCGGCGAGACTTGGCCCCGCCCCACGCATCACTGGACATGATTGACAGCAGAGGGAGCCAATGGCTCCCCTGCTATCAATCCAGCCAATGAGTGACACCGGCTGGAGCGGATTGCTCGTAGCCGCCGCAGGAACGAACGGCTCAGGTGAGTAAAAGGGGGGGGGGGTGTCACTACTGAGAAAAGGTTTTTCACCTTAATGCAAAGAACGCATTAAGGCGAGAAACCACGAGACTTTACAACCCCTTTAAAGTGTGTGAGATTGTATCACACCATTGAAGTTTATTTGTGGCATGGGACCAGGTGGAAGAGTATAAGGCCTCATGCACGCAGGACGTTTTTGGACGTTTTTACAGCAGCTGTTTTTGGCTTCAGAAGTTTTTTCTTACAGTCAATAAATTCCCCATCATGTTATCCTATGTGTTCATGCACACATAGGCTGTTATCAGCTGTTTTGGGCAGGGATGTTTTTTAACTGTAAAAAAACCCCAAGACCAGTGGGTTCTGAGAGACGTTTTTTCAGCTCTAAAAACGCTCAAAAACGCCCCTCGCCAACGTTTTGGATGTTTTTGATCCATTGGGGAAAAAACGCTAATGTAAAAACGCTACTGCCTGTGTGACTACTAATGAGGCAAAGGAGAGCTTTAAAGTGCTGCAGACCTTTATGTAATAAAACAGTCACTTTGTTGTGGTGAATTCTCTGTTTGCACAGGGCATGGAATCGCACTTGTTAGAACTTGAAATACACGCGTGGCGATGACTAAAAATTTACTAGAGGACCCATATAGACTCTTGTGGAACTTAATATATATTTATATACACTTTGGGGTTGATTTACTAAAGGCAAATCCACTGTGCACTGCAAGTGCGCTTGGAAGTGCAGTCACTAGATCTGAGGGGAAGCCCCACTGATTTCTATCATCCAATCGTGTGCAATCAAAAATGTATATTTTCCTTGCATGTCCCCCTCAGATTTACAGCGACTGCACTTCCAAGTGCAATTGCAGTGCACAGTGGATTTGCCTTTAGTAGATAACCCCATACCTTGTTATTGGCACTGTTTTTTAAAAATTATGACATAAATTATTGCAACAACCGCCATTTTATTCTCTATGGTCTCTGTCTATATATACATCAGTGAGAGTTGGATATCAAGCAATTAGGTGAGTCACCCCTCTGTAGGATTCAGCAATTTCCGGAAGGTGTGTCACCGGTGAACTCCAACTCTCACCGATGTATATAAATAAACGTGAGGACACACTTCTCCTGTGCAAAATTCTTATTTAATCCATATTCTTCAAATGTATATATAATGTTTGGAGGTTCTGTGTAATTTTCTAGAAAAAAATACTGATTTTAAAGCGGAGTTCCACCCAAAAGTGGAACTTCCGCTTTAACCGCTTGCCGACGGCTGATCGGCAATTGACGGCGACAATGTGGCTCTGTAACGCGAATCGCCGTCATACGACGGCGGCCGCGATACAGAGCCACTGTGAGCGCGCGCGCGCTCACTGTGTCCGGGGGGGTCCAGGGAGCCGGTCCGGCGGCTTCGATTGCCGCCGGCCATCCGCGATGCCCCCCCCCCCGGAGCGAATGAGCGGAGGTCCGTGTATGTAAACACGGACCTCCGCTCTGTGTGAGGGGGAAGGGAAGTGATCACAGCCTTCCTGTAAGTGAAGGCTGTGACCACTTCCTTTCCCCAGCTAGGCAAGTCCCCCTACAGTAAGAACACGCCCAGGGAACACAGTTAACCCTTAGAGCGCCCCCTGCAGGTTAACCCCTTCACTGCCAATGGCATTTACACAGTAATCAGTGCATTTTTATAGCA
>BLSH010289677.1:276363-288892 GCA_018402905.1 Glandirana rugosa
AAGAAAGGGCCAGTTTACTGTTCTTCAGGCTTTTGGGGGGGGCGCAAACTGTGCTCAGTGGGAATAAACAATGCCCGATCTTTGGTATTAGGGGGAGAAATATTGGTGTCATTGGGAGGAATATTATCCACTTTCTGTTGTCAGTGGCAGGAATTATGCCCCATGGTTGGTATCAGTGGAGAGAATTATGCCCCATGGTTGGTATCAGTGGAAGGAATTATGCCCCATGGTTGGTGTCAGTGGAAAGAAGTATGCCCCATGGTTGGTGTCAGTGGAAGGAATTATGCCCCATTGTTGGTGTCAGTGGAAGGAATGTTGCCTTAATGGTCCGATAAAGGCAAGCAAAGGGCCACAGTTTGGAGACCACTGCTCTAGTCCACCCCACCCACACAACAGGAATCTTTTGGTGCTGTGGGGGTAATACAGCCGCTGGACCTGTCATAGGCACTTGTCAAGAGTGATAAGATTTATTGTCATTGCGAATAAAATCCACAATGAAATTACAAAAATAGAGGAGAACTCACACACACAATTTAAGATCAATCAACTTCATACACATTCACAAACCACTAAGGCTGCATTCACACGGATGGAATTGACGCAATTTCAAATGGCTGCAAAACGCGGGACGCATTTGTGATGGCATTACTTCTAATGCTACCCCAATCGTGCAGCAATTTTGCAGAGATTGTTGTGCGGTAAATTGCACTGCCATCACAATGTGTGCCGCTCAAAAAGGAACATAAGTTTCTTTTGGGCGTCCCGCGTTTTGCAGCAATTTGAAATTATGGGGCGGAATCGCAGTGAATCTGCCTGTGATCATAAATGGCACAACATCCCTTAAATTAGCGGGAAAACATTAACCTTAACCATATATTAACTAACTTGAATTGATTCCCATTTACTGCTGACAATGCCCGCCCTTTCCATCCCCCCTTCTCCATTCATAGAAGCTGTAACTATAGCTTCCACCAATGAAACACACTCTATGAATGGAGGATAGGTGAATGAATGAAAGGTGCACCTCCATTTACAAAGCTCTTTTTATTCCTGGAAGTTATAGTACAATTTCTATGATTGGAGGAGAGGGCCAGAAAGGTCTGGTATAGTCGACATGCTTGACAATCGCCTGTGATGGGTCCAGCAGCTGTACTAATGACCCTTGCAGCACCGGAAGATTACTGCTGGGGAGTGTGTTGGGGAGGGAATGAAAGATTTCAGCTAAGACAGCCATCACCAGCACAAGGACACTTCTATAAGTACCGTCACACTGGCTGCATACCTACACTAGTAGTATAATTCCTTGCTCACACAGGCGATGATGCCCATATAGTGTGAATGGGGGACATTCTTCTGGTGTCCCAACTTCCAGGCACTGCCCTGCAGGCAGCCCGTTGAAGTTTATTAGGACGCAGCAGCTGCACTGACACAGCTGCAGTTCCTGGGGTGCAGGTGAGGGGTCCTGAATGCACTAGAGCAGTAATTGATACCCCAGTTGTTTTGAAACACAGAAAAAGACTGAGTAGTCCATCGAGTCTGCCCTTTCTTTTTTGTTTTCCCATTAACCTTGTTGTCTGACTACAGATTTATGTTTATCCCAAGAATGTTTGAAGCCATTTACTGTTGACTGTCTCACAACCTCTGTTGGTAGTTTATTCCAATCATCAATCACCCTTTCAGTAAAATAATACTTTCTAAGATTAGTTTTTAACTTCCCTCCAGTTAGTTTGAGGTCCCCGTGTTCTTGATTTTGGTTTCATATTGAAAAGACTGCCCTCCTGAACCTCATTCACCGCCTAGATGTATTTAAAGGTTTCAATCATGTCTCCCCTCTCCCTTCTTTCCTCCAGACTGTACAGATTAAGTTCCCGAAGTCGCTCTTGATATGTTTTATCCCCCAGACCTTTCACCGTTTTTGTTATCCGTCTCTGAACTCGTTCTATCTTATCAATTTTTTTTGTAAGTGAGGTATTCTAAAGCCTCGTACACACGAGACGACGATCGTATGTACGATTGTCGCAAATTGTATGTTGCATAATGTAACTTGCATACTGACTGCACTACACGATCGTACGACCACAGAATGACGTTCAGGTGCATGTAATTAGCATCCGGCCGTTCCAGACTTCTGAGCATGCGTGTTTTGCACAATACAACTTGTTGTACCAACTGCTCTGTACACACAATACAACGGTCGTATGAGCGCTTGTTGGTACGACCAAGTTTTCTAGTCTGCTCATACAACTCCCTTGTACGACCGTTGTATGTTCGACTGTTCTAATCGCGCATACGAACGATCGATATCGCATACAACGGTCGTTAGTACGACCTGTTGTATACGATCGTCGTCCCGTGTGTACGAGGCTTAAGTATTCTAAGTGAGGTCTCACTAAAGATCTATATAGAGCAGGGATATGCAATTAGCGGACCTCCAGCTGTTGCAAAACTACAAGTCCCATCATGCCTCTGGGTGTCGTGCTTGTGGCTGTCAGAGTCTTGCTATGCCTCATGGGACTTGCAGTTCTGCAACAGCTGGAGGTCTGCTAATTGCATATCCCTGAGGAATCAGAACCTCCTTCCTCCTGCTGGTGATCCCTCTACATCCCAGAATTATTTTTGCTTTTCCTACTGCCTGGTCACACTGTTTGCTCATTTTGCAATCATCTGAAATAAGCACCCCCAAATCTTTTTCTTCTGTAGTGCTGGCCAACATTGTACCCCCAATGCTGTACTCTCTAAGGGGATTCTTATTCCCTAGGTGCATTATTTTACACATTTCCCATGATGCTCCACTACACTGCAGTCTGCATGAGCATCATGGGAAATGTAGTTCCAAAACATCTGGGGTGCCAAGGTTAAGCATTACTGCTCTAGGGGCTAATCACCCAAAACTTGCACACCTGTCACAGTAGGATGACCGATGGTCTCTGTGCAGGTGATGATTCTTTATAGATTTACCTCACCGTGTAAGAAAATACTCCTGATACAAAATTATTGGATTTTTTATACATACTTACCTGTAAAATCCATTTCTTTCGAAGGACATTACGGGGCACAGAGCAGGCTATATATTCTATACATACTGGGTTATATGCCGCCTATAGGTGAATGGACACTGGCAAATCAAAAACACAAACAGGAATTCCCCCCCCCCCTATATAACCCCTCCCACGCTGGGAGCACTTCAGTTTTGTAGCAAGCAATGAACTCCACCAAGACAGAGAGGGGAGGGGCTTCTGTGTCCCATGATGTCCTGAGAAATAAATGGATTTTACAGGTAAGTATATATAAAAAAATCCAATTTCCTTTCTCGGACATCACGGGACACAGAGCAGACTATATATTCTATACATACTGGGAAGTCCCAGAGCAATGCCTGAGGGGAGGGAGACACAATCCCAATTAAACCACATCCCTTAATACGCTGCAGCCAAAAAGCAGAATCCTCCGCTGTTCTAACATCTACTTGATAGAATCTTGTGAATGTATGTACTGAGGACCATGTAGCGGCCTCACAAATCTGTGCCACCGGCATGGTGGCAGTAAGCTCAGGAGGTCCCTATTCTCACCCTGAATGGGAGAACTTTCCCCTTTAACCACTTGCCGACCGCCAACCGCAGGTTGACGGCAGCAAAGTGTCTCGTTATCGCAAATCGCCATCATACGACGGCGGCTGCGATAACGCGCACTGTGGGCGCGCCCGCGCGCTCACTGTGTTCGGGGAGGGCCAGGGAGCGGGTGCGGCGGCTTCGATTGCCGCCGGCTATCCACGATGGCCCCCCCGGAGCGAAGGAATGGAGGTCCGTGTATGTAAACACGGACCTCCGTTCTGTGAAGGGGGAAGGGCTGTGATCACAGCCTTCCTGTATACGAAGGCTGTGACCACTTCCCTTCCCCAGCTAGGGTAGTCCCCCCACAGTTAGAACACGCCCAGGGAACATACTTAACCCTTAGAGTGCCCCCTGCAGATTAACCCCTTCACTGCCAATGGCATTTACACAGTAATCAGTGCATTTTTATAGCACTGATCGCTGTATAAATGCCAATGGTCCCAAAAAAGTGTCAAAATAGTCCGACATGTCCGCTGCAATATCGCAGTACCGCTAAAAATCGCAGATCGCCGCCATTACTAGTAAAAAAAAAAAAAAACCCCAAAAATGAATTCTCATCATCCGTAAACGCGACCACTTTTGTGCAAACCAATCAATAAACGCTGATTGCAATTTTTTTTATCGCAAATATGAGGAAGAATATAAATCGGCCAAAAACGGTGAAAAAAAATGTTTTTTTATATTTTTTTTTGGATTTGTATTTTAGCAAAAAGTAAGAAATTTGGGTTTTTTTGCAAAATTGTCGCTCTTCTTTTGTTTATAGCGGTGATCAGAAATGACGCAGAGGGGATCAAATACCACCAAAAGAAAGCTCTGTTTGTGGGAAAAAAAGGACGCAAATTTCGTTTGGGTACAACGCCGCACGACCGCGCAATTTTCAGTTAAAGCGACGCAGTGCCAAATCGCAAAAAGGGCTCCGGTCCTAAAGCTGGAAATCCTTTCGGGGCTGAAGTGGTTAAACCATAAGCTTGAGAAATCAGCTGGCTAATCCACAGCGAAAACAGCTGCTGTTGGATGCCGCCTGACCCTTCCTAGGGTCAAAAGGCATTAGTCTTTCTGATGTCTGTAGATCTCTTCAGATAGATCTTAACAGCATGCACCACATCTAGAGAGTGCAATCGTCTCTCCTCCAGTGAGGAGGTCTGAGAATAAAAAGAAGGTAAAATAATATCTTCATTGAGACAAAAGCACCACCTTATCCTGGTGCAATCTCAAGTATGGCTTTTTACAAGAAAGCTGCCAACCTCAAAACTCTTCTGGCTGGAGTGATGGCAAAAAGAAAGACTCGTTTTCTAGTCAAAAGGGAATCTTCCTAATAGGTTCAAAAAGGCTGCTTCTGCAGCACAGACAAAACCAAATTCAAATCCCATAGACGTGGAGGCATCTAACTGGTGGTAACAGCCGAGTTACCCCTTGTAGACAAGTCCTGATCAAGGAGTGAGAAGCCAAAGGCCTCTGAAAATATATGGACAAGGCAGAAACCTGTCCCTTGACAAAACCAAATTCAATCCCATGGATGGGGAGGAAATCTAACAGGTGGTAACAGATGAGTTACCCCTTGAAGAAGGTCCTAATCAAGGAGCGAGAAGCCAAAGGCTTCTGAAAATATATGGACAAGGCAGATACCTGTCCTTTGATTGTAGTCAAAGCCAGCTTCAACTCTACTCCTGCTTGAAGAAAGGCTAGTATTCTACCAATCAAATACTTGTGGGGATGCCATTTCCTGGCCTCACACCACGCAATGTAAGGGTTCCAGATCCTGTAATAAATCTTCCTGGTGACTAGCTTTCTAGCATTAACCATTGTAGACAACACAGGGCCCGAAACCCCAGATCCCTAAAATCTTTTTTTTAGGACACTCCACCTTCCTCTAACTTTGTCATTGGTGCCAACATGCACCATGACAGCTGGGTCTTCCCCAACCCCTCCCAGTAATCTAAACAAGTAAGAGGCGCAACACCCAGAATATACAATCCTAGAGGTGGTTTGATAAAGAGGATATGTGTAAGCCCATAAATATTAATTTAAAATTTAAAAGTCCATATGCAAAGTCCATAGGCAAAGTCCATAAGCAGTAATCTTCATATATAATAGTCCATATCAGACTGGTGAAAATAGGGCAAGAAAAGGTCAGGAAAGGAGAAGCAAACTGAAACGTAAGACACCAGAAGCTGCCATCCACGGTGAGCAAACCCCAACTCACAGAACCTGGAAGAAACAGAAGAGAGGAGGTGATTCTAAGTGCAATATGCCAGTACACTTTATTAGAAAAAAGGTTAAAAACACTCACAAGATAACTGTGTAAAGAACACATCCAGCATCCAATGCAAGGGGGAACCAAACGCTCATCCCATCCGACCGGGTAGTCCTTCAGGAACGATGGTCATCCAAAACGATCGTTCGTCCTGCACGCTGTATTATGGAAGAAGCCGGCTTGCGGCGTGTAGTTCAGAAGGAGGCTAGGAGCCCAAACACTCGGCACAGGCAAGATGGCTTCACAGTGGTGCGACGTGTTTCCTTGGCTGGCAGGCTCCAATGACGTGGGAGGCTGCGCCACTTCGTCAGGCAGTCAGGGTGGATGTCCCAGTAATCTGTCCACCCGATCCATGATGTTCCGAACCCGAGCGCCTGGTAAACAGCATACAGTTCCGCATTTCAGGTCTTTGCGACAGATTGCCCTCTCTGTGTTTCTAAGAATTGAGTCCCCTACCACCACAATCTGTATTTCCTTTCCCCCCCGCACTCACTGGAGGAGTTACTCTCCAGGCAGTTAAGGGCCCCACTCTGCTCCAGCGATGCTGGTCCCTGACTGGTTTCCGCAATATCGCATGGGGCGTACTTATTGGAATGTTCCAGCCCAGGATCAGCCTCCTTGACTATTTCCCTTCTACCCTTCCTAACTGTCACCCAACTACTCTGTTGATAGATGCGGTAGCAGAGAGATTGGGAGAAAGGCATAAATCAAGGAGAACTGGGCTCATGGAATCACCAGAGCACCTGCTCCTATAGTTGAAGGATCCCCTGTTCGGGACACAAATTGCTGGACCTTGTTGTTGAATCGGGATGCCAGTAGATCCACCTCTGGTGTCCCCCAGTGCAGGCAAATTTCCCCGAAACACCTTCGGGATGCAGCGACCACTCTCATGGGTGTATCTGTTGGCAGCTGAGAAAGTCCGCCTTCCAATTTCCCACGCCTGGGATGTGAACTGTAGAGAGTCTTGTGTGCCAACTGACTCTTAGTGC
Organism: Glandirana rugosa; assembly: GCA_018402905.1. Lineage (NCBI taxonomy): Eukaryota > Metazoa > Chordata > Amphibia > Anura > Ranidae > Glandirana > Glandirana rugosa. The sequence continues at coordinate 283,218 of BLSH010289677.1, forward strand.
CACCCTGATGGTTAACATAAGCCACTGCTGTGGCCTTGGCGGTCTGTATCCTTACCAGTTAGCCCTGAAACCCTCCAATACCTCAGAGCTAGCCGAATGGCTCGTAGCTCTAGGAGGTTGATGGGCAATCTTTGCTCTACCAAGGACCAACTCCCCCAGACCGTGGAGTCCCCCATGACCATTCCCCAGCCTATAAGACTGGCATCTGTGGTCACAATCTTCCAAGACACTGGAAAAAAAGATCTGCCCTGAGACAGATTCTGGTTCACTAACCACCAGGCGAGACTCCATCGAGCCCTGGGAGTTAAGGACATGCAGGAATCCAAAGTCTGCAACTGTCTGTTCTACTCTGCCAGGATGTTGCGCTGAAGCGCCCTGGAGTAAAACTGTGCATAGGGAACTGCCTCGAAAGAGGCTACCATGTTCCCTAGCAGCCTCACACAGAGGTGAACTGAAGAGTGTCTCATCGCCCTCACCTGGCTTAAGAGAGCCTTGAAGTCGCTGATCTTCTCAGTGGTAAGAGTACCCTTGCCCGGACTGTATCTAGCTCTAGACCTAGATATTCCAGAGACTGAACTGGGTCTAGTAAAGATTTCCCTTCATACATGACCCAACCCCTGCTTTCCAGGACTAGATTGTTAAGGTCATATTCTGCTCTGCACCGAGACTAATCTCTGAGCAAGAGGTCATCCAGGTATGCCACTATTAGGACTCCTCATGACTTTAGAAGGCCCAACACTGGAGCCAGAATCTTTATGAAGATTCAGGGAGCTATTGCAATCCTGAACGGCAAAGCCAGAACTGGCAGTGTCGTTCTTCTATTGCAAAACGCAAAAACCTCTGATGAGGTAGCAGAATTGGCACATGCAAATATGCATCTTTGATGTCTACTGATGCCAATACCGCAAGATATTGGTTTTAGGGCCTTGAGATCTAGAATAGGCCTTACCTCCCCGTTTGGCTTCGATACCGTGAATAGGTTAGAGTAGAAACCTGTGGCCTTCTTGGTTGTTGGCACCTCTGCAATAACACCCTGCAGGATCAAGTGGTCTAGCTCTTGAAACAAACGTCCGGGACCAGCACTTCCCATACACTTGCAAAGTGTAACAACCTTCTCCCACCCTGCACGAGTGGGGGCGCCCCTTCACACAGAGGACTGGGTCCACAGCATCTTCTGTCTTGACACTGCTAGTTACCTCTGGATCCAGATCCTTGTGGCCATGGAGACCTCCTATGGCTGGTAAAATTAGAGGAACCAGAAGCTGAACCCCTGAAGGAGGGATGCTTGACCCTCTTTTTTTTTTTTTACCGGCAGTAGAGCCTTGTCAAGGTCTTCCCCAAATAAGCCTTCGCCAAGAAAGGGGAACCCTGTTAGAAATTTTCTTACAGGAGAGTTCAGCTGATCAGGTCCTTAGCCATAAAAACCTGCATATGCACACGGATAATAGAGCCAACTGGGATATTTGCTGTATTGAGGCTTTAAGAACACCCACAGCAAAACATAAAGCCTGAGGTACCTCGATGAACTCCTCAGCCGGCTCTTCCTCTCCACCGGGTCTCTCAGCCTGATCTTTTAAGGCTTGGCATACCCCAATTGCTGCTACAGCAGGTTGGATGGCAGAGCCAGCCAAGGAAAAAGAGGCCTATAATAAGGACTCCAGCCCCTTAACTGAAGGATCCTTAACACCTGAACATTATCAACAGGTCAGGACAGGGATTTACTTAGGGATGTGACTGCTGCATCGACAGTTGGTACTCCCTGTGATGATATCACGTATGAGACACACACAGAACTAGCACCATTTTGTTCAGACGACACCATGACAGTTTTAACCTAACAATCACCCAGTGCAGAATACCTCACACACCCCTCCTCCCTGTTCCGTGTGGAGTTCCAAAAAGCCACGTTAAAGAAATTGTTATCTCATCTCCATGAGCCAGGATGTCTGTCTCTGATAGGCCGCCTATAAAACCTATCGAGCGTGGCATCAAAAGGGGCTCAAAATGTACGAGGGTTGTAAACAGGGACACAGAGCACCGTGAACTTCCAGTGACCCCTACCTCGTGCCTAAAACTTAAAGAAATATACCCACAGTTCATAAGTCCAGATAGGAGCGTGACATATTAATAATGTGTATATCTGTATGCGGGAAGGCATACCGGTTTGTACGAACTCAAACATCAATGTATTCACTTATAAGGGAACCCATGGGTAGTTTGTCCTCTTCCCAGGGTCACAGAAAGTGACAAGGCTGTCATGTTTAGATTTGTTGGAATACAAAATTGATACTGGACTATAATTGATCAGTTTCAGGAATGCACCTTGTACCTCTTGCCAAATATGATAACCGGTACAGAAATTGTGTATTAATGAAGATTGTTATTCCACGGCCCGCCCTGGAAAGCCCATGGGCCCTCCTTACCCATGTGAGTGGTAAGGGGCCTATGACCCCACCCTTTACTTCCAGAGAAAAATGGAATAGACAGGACATCCCTCAGTTCTCACCTTACCATCAAAGAACGAACATCTGAGAACCCATGGACTCATCATCGAATCGCTGTTTGATCACAGACATTTTAAAAGCAAGTAACTTCTATTCTTCCTTATTTCTTTGCTGCTGTATATTATGTCTCTTATTGCTTTGTAACATAATTTTTCTGTAAATATATTACTGCACCCAACTTGACCTTTTCATTATTAAACCCTATTCTGAAAAGTGTTCATCTTGTCCCTAAAGCTCTTAATGCAAGCTTTCATGAATATGTTCCTTTGAAGAGCGTTACTGTTTAAAATAACTCATCTGAATATTCCTGTCTGTGGTGACAGCGTGTGTTACAGGGGGTTATTCTAAAATCATATTGGTTTTGCTAATTGTTGGAGACCTAACACTCCGGATCAAAGGTTAGTGGTGGCACTGAAAGGGTTAATTGTTTGAATTAGCCCGGTAACAATCACTCTCAGGCGGCTGGCACTTAGACGGTGGTCCCACAAGCTGGGAAATATTTGTGCTGAAAGCAGCTGAGGGTGGCATTGCTGAGTTAGTGACAAACGCGGTGTGAGATCAGGGGGGTCCTCGGTCACCCGCCGGTGAGGAGGGCAGAGATCTGATACCCACGTTCGTCACACTCCCCCCTTCTCAAAAATCTTTCCTACATAGGATATACCACAGAAAACCCTTCAGAAGGAAAAAAACAATCTGTCTGGGTGTACCCAGACATCATATATCACCCTCTCAGGGAGGAATACACATTCACAGGACTCTCCGCTGGAGGTAACCCGAATGCTGCACGTACCTTATGTGTAAGTGTCTGGATCAGCAGCCTCTGAGATTGAGAGGCAGGTGTCCTTGGGGATTCTTCTGGCTCAGGACTCTGAAGCAGAAGTGTCTGCAAAGGAATCGGCCAGACCCCCTGTAGCTACCTCCTCTCCCTCATCATCCCATTCTCGTTCCAGAATTGGAGGTTTAGAGGAAGGAGACTTGTCCCGCTTCTTATCCTGTGTGGTAGAAGCAATCATACCAGCAATCCTGGCTTCTAAGCCCAGCAAGGCTGCCGACAGGTCATTTTTAGTAACAAATGTGAGGAAAACAGATGAGGGGTCAGCTACAAAACAGCTGCAGTGGCTCAGATTGCCCGGTCGCTTCTGCTCTCTCAGGGGAAGCAATGGCAGCAGTGGTCCGACTAGCCTCAGCAGGGGCTGTGGTTAACACACCTGTGCCTCTAGCCTTATTACAGGAAACGGTGCTCCCCCCAGTGTGCTTCTTGGAAGCCATGGCTGCTAGTGCATGCACTGCTTAGCCAACCTCACCCAACTCAGCTTCCTGCCTAGCCTGACTCAGCTGCCCACCCCCAGACAGTGCTGGGGCCAGGAGGATTGTTAGCCTGACCCCAGCACCGTCTGCCTCACGCTGCATAAGCTCCATGACTGCTTCTGGCGACTTCCTGATACCCCTGTGGGGATAACACGTGCACACCAATCGGCGTGCGTGGTCCCACAACTGTCCATTCACTTACATAGTGAAAGGGCAGATTAGTACTGGCGCAGGCTCCCCCTGGTGGCAGCTTCACTGGAACTGCAGGCAAGACCCAAGAATGAGTGTGGCCTTTCTAACTGAGCGCTCTAGTGGTGAGAAAAAAGAAGTGAAGGCAAAAGCAGGGACATTTTAAAACAAACCTTTTTCCTATGTTTGCAGGAAGCCAGCTGGGTTCAGTAACATTATCCCCATTAGGGATTACTCACCATTCCTGCCGAGGGGCCTGGAGGAGACTGCAGGCACAACCTTCACCCATCACGGCGGGCTTTGTCTCAAGGACCTTCAAGGACTGGGTACCCTATAATATGAGGGCCCACTCCCTGGGATCTGTACCGCACCCTGCAGGAGTACCTTGGTTTTGGAATCCCAGGCTTTCCTGTAAGCAGGGTCCAGCGCCACGTGGGGTCCCATTACAGGCAAAACCTCGCAACATTGTTCTGTCTTCTTACCGGGTACCATTTATCATAGCTTTAATAGCTGTTTGAAATGGATCCGGCGAAGGCTGTCCCTGATTCTAAAAATAACCTGTGTGGGAACCAGCATAGAAGCTCCAAAGAGCTGTAGAAGTGACCATCCACCTTCAAGACACTGGCGAAAATAGTGAAGTTCTCCTGGTATGGGAGGGGTTATATAGGAGGGGGAACTTCCTGTCTGTGTTTTTGATTTGCCAGTGTCCATTCACCTATAGGTGGCGTATAACCCAGTATGTTTAGAATATATAGCCTGCTTTGTGTTCCGTGATGTCCGAGAAAGAAAATTAGACTTTGCTGGCTGGGCGCCCATGAAGAACACCCATAGGATACGATCCAATTTTACAAGTGTAATACACCACAGGGCTGGGTGCCAGGAGCAATTACAATTTATAACAATATGATTACATTTTATGCTCATACATAAACACAGACTTGCATGAGAACACCAGTCAATAAATAATGGGACGTGGCAGAGTAAATATGGGAGAAGAGGACTTCGGAAGAGGACTTGGGGAGAGGGGAGTTGAGGTGCGACTGTATTAGGTGGAAGATGGGAGTAACGAGAGCAAGATGGGGGTGTAGAGGAAATGGAGGGACAGAGGTAATGGGGGAGGTGTGGTGATATAACAAGGGATGACATTGTGGTGTCAGTATAAAGAGAGCAAGAAAGGAGGGGAGAGGAAATGGCGGCATGGAGGTAATGGGGGAGTATAAGTATAATGAGAGGAAAATCGTTGTGTAGAGGAAATGATGGTACGAGGTAATGAGGGAGTATAAGTATGATGAGAGGAAGATGGGGGTGAAGAGGAAATGGTGGTACGGAGGTAATGAGGGAGTAGAAGTATAATGAGAGGTAGATGGGGGTGTAGAGAAAATGGAGGTACGGAGGTAATGAGGGAGTATAAGTATAATGAGAAGAAGATGGGGTGTAGAGGAAATGGGGATATGGCGGTAATGGGGTAGTATAGGTATGATGAAAGGAAGATGGGGGTGTAGAGGAAATATTGGTACGGAAGTAATGGGGGAGTATAAGTATAATGAGAGGAAGATGGGGGTGTAGAGGAAATATTGGTACGGAGGTAATGGGGGAGTATAAGTATAATGAGAGGAAGATGGGTGTGTAGAGGAAATGGTGGAACAGGGGTAATGGGGGGGGGGGGGGTATGAG
>BLSH010289677.1:288932-309916 GCA_018402905.1 Glandirana rugosa
TATATAGGATAGGAATTGAGAGGAGATGGAGGTATCGAAGTAAGGAGGGGGAGGTGGTGATTTAACAAGCAATGATGGGGTGTCAGGGTAAGGATAGGATATATGAGTACCAATGTAATGAAGGAGAGAAGGGGTAATAACAGGAGGTGGGGGCATTGCTGTGATAAAGAGATGGAGGTGGTGGTATAGAAATGGTACATTGGTGTAATGATGGGATAAGTAATGGGGGAGGGTTCAGGGTGTATGAGGAATGGGGGGTGACAGGGCCAGGTTGGTGGTAGCACATATGGAAGGATAAGATGTAAGGTGACGGGGGATGGGGTGACCTACCAACTTCAATACTTCGACCCACTGACACAGAACCCAAATGCAGATCAGTGAGGTCAGGACTCCCAATATGCTTTGTTCTGGAGTACAGACTAATAGTATTGGAGCCAGAGGATCACCATGACAGCCAGAAAACTACCATTTGCAGAATGAGAAATCAGCAACTGCAGAATCCATATTTCTCCCTGGAAAGGTTTCCTTTAATGTGATACCTGGGGACATGGGACTGTGTGATAGCAAGGGGGTGACCTGGGTACCAGGGTTTGGTGGGGTATCCGTCTGATGAGGGCTGGGTAGATCTGTTGGTGTGATGATGGCCAAGAGGTGGTGTCAGTCTGATGAGGGCTAGAGGCTGTATGGGTGTAATGAGAGCTAAGATGTGTCCCCTAACAAGGACTAGGCGGCCGTGTGCATCTAACAAGGACTAGGCGGCCGTGTGCAATGTGCATCTAACAAGGACTAGGCGGCCGTGTGCATTTAACAACGACTAGGCTTCCGTGTGCATCTAACAAGGACTAGGTGGCCATGTGCATCTAACAGCGACTAGGCGGCTGAGTGCATCTAACAAGGACTAGGCAGCCATGTGCATCTAACAAGGACTAGGCGGCCGTGTGCATCTAACAAGGACTAGGCGGCAGTGTGCATCTAACAAGGACTAGGCGGCAGTGTGCATCTAACAATGACTAGGCGGCCGTGTGCATTTAACAATGACTAGGTGGCCGTGTGCATCTAACAAGGACTAGGCGGCCGTGTGCATCTAACAGCGACTAGGCGGCCGTGTGCATCTAACAGGGACTAGGCGGCCGTGTGCATCTAACAAGGACTAGGCGGCCGTGTGCATCTAACAAGGACTAGACGGCCGTGTGCATCTAACAAGGACTAGGCAGCCGTGTGCATCTAACAAGGACTAGGAGGCCGTGTGCAACTAACAAGGACTAGGCGGCCGTGTGCATCTAACAAGGACTAGGCGGCAGTGTGCATCTAACAAGAACTAAGCGGCCATGTGCATCTAACAAGGACTAGACGGCCGTGTGCATCTAACAAGGACTAGGCGGTCATGTGCATCTAACAAGGACTAGGCGGTCGTGTGTGCATCTAACAAGGACTAGGCGGTCGTGTGCATCTAACAAGGACTAGGCGGCTGTGTGCATCTAACAAGGACTAGGCGGCCATGTGCATCTAACAAAGACTAGGCGGCAGTGTGCATCTAACAATGACTAGGCGGCCGTGTGCATTTAACAACGACTAGGTGGCCGTGTGCATCTAACAAGGACTAGGCGGCCGTGTGCATCTAACAGCGACTAGGCAGCTGTGTGCATCTAACAGGGACTAGGCGGCCGTGTGCATCTAACAAGGACTAGGCAGCTGTGTGCATCTAACAGGGACTAGGCGGCCGTGTGCATCTAACAAGGACTAGGCGGCCGTGTGCATCTAACAAGGACTAGGCGGCCGTGTGCATCTAACAAGGACTAGGCAGCAGTGTGCATCTAATAAGAACTAAGCGGCCATGTGCATCTAACAAGGACTAGGCGGCCGTGTGCATCTAACAAGGACTAGGCGGTCGTGTGCATCTAACAAGGACTAGGCGGTCGTGTGCATCTAACAAGGACTAGGCGGCCGTATGCATCTAACAAGTACTAGGCGGCCATGTGCATCTAACAAGGACTAGGCGGCCGTGTGCATCTAACAAGGACTAGGCGGCCATGTGCATCTAACAAGGACTAGACGGCCATGTGCATCCATCAAGGAGTAGGCGACCATGTGCATCTAATAAGGACTAGGCGGCAGTGTGCATCTAACAAGGACTAGGCGGCCGTGTACATCTAACAAGGACTAGGCGGCCGTGTGCATCTAACAAGGACTAGGCAGCCGTGTGCATCTAACAAGGACTAGGCGGCCGTGTGCATCTAACAAGGACTAGGCGGCTGTGTGCATCTAACAAGGACTAGGCGGCTGTGTGCATCTAACAACGACTAGGCGGCAGTGTGCATCTAACAACGACTAGGCGGCAGTGTGCATCTAACAACGACTAGGCGGCAGTGTGCATCTAACAACGACTAGGCGGCAGTGTGCATCTAACAACGACTAGGTGGCAGTGTGCATCTAACAAGGACTAGGCGGCAGTGTGCATCTAACAACGAATAGGCGGCCATGTGCATCTATAAAGGACAAGGCGGCCATGTGCATCTAACAATGCCTAGGCGGCCGTGTGCATTTAACAACGACTAGGCGGCCGTGGGCATCTAACAGCGACTAGGCGGCCGTGTGCATCTAACAAGGACTAGGCGGCCGTGTGCATCTAACAAGGACTAGGAAACCGTGTGCATCTAACAAGGACTAGGCGGCCGGTGTGCATCTAACAAGGACTAGGCAGATGACTAGGATCTGGGGGTAGGGGTGATGCTCAAGCTTGCAGAGGGAAGAGCCGGGGCTTATCCTCCCAGCCAAACAGGAAGTGGGTCCTGGGACCTGATTGGCCGGGAGTCCTAAGAATCCCTGGGCAATCAGGTCTCAGGATCCGCTTCCTGATTGGCCGGGAGGAGAATCAGGAAGACATTATCGAATATTAATTCGCTATTGTCACACAATTGGGTGGGCTCAGGGAGTAGTTGGGTGTCAGGTTGGGGTGGGGGGTGTCAGGTTGGGGGAGGGGGGTAGTGGGGTGTCAGGTTGGGGGAGGGGGGTAGTGGGGTGTCAGGTTGGGGGAGGGGAGTAGTGGGGTGTCAGGTTGGGGGAGGGGGGGTGTCAGGTTGGGGAGTAGTGGGGTGTCAGGTTGGGGGAGGGGGGGTGTCAGGTTGGGGGGTGGGGGGGTGTCATGTTGGGGGAGGGGGATGAGGACAGGTATGACACACAGCAGTAGGTGACCTGTGAGGGAAAGGGAGGTGTATATATATATATATATATATATATGACATCGCTCTCTCCATATAATAATAAGACAACAATTCTATTCTCAGTCACATAGCGGCCATCTCTCGCTCACCTCCTTCCTATCCTCTGCGCTGCTCTCATTATATGTTAATAAAGTTGGGCGGATTGCAGAAGAAGGTGGGTGTGGCCAGGAAGCTGGTCACCATGGCAGCGGCTGCGGACGGAAGTGCGGAATGTTTCCGGGTGAGAGGTGATCGTAAGGCACGTTTCCCGGTACGGAGAGAAGGAGAGGTGAGGGGAGCGGTGTCCCGGGTGTACATATCCGGTACGGGGCCTTTCACATACCGCTCGTCACTATGGGGCCCCCAGGGCTCTATTGTGCATACAGTGGGGTGTCAGTCTGTGTTCCTCCACAGCGACCAATCACATCCTGACTGCGGGCAGAGGGATCTCCTCCCCCAGAAATCAGGAAATATCATAATATGAGATATAATAAGTCCCTGCACTCTGTCATCTTACCTCCTGGGTGTAGTGCATCTCCATCATTTCATATCGGATCGATCTGATTGGTGGGAATGTATTGCGTTTGATCTAACCGATCGCTGGATCCGCTGTTCTCCCGGTGACTTCTGATCCACTTTAGTCATTAAAGTGACACTTTGGATAGAGAGGGGGAGGTTATAACCTCTGTATTTTTGCCACCTGTGTCCCATTGGGGAAATTTCCCTTCACTTCCTGTCCCATAGCCAAACAGGAAGTGAGAGGAAATTCCTGCAAAGTGAGGAGATCCCGGTGTGTGTCCCCATTGGAAGATTTCCCCTCTATTCCCGTTCTGGTGACAACCCAAATGTGAGATTTTCTTTCAATCTGTGTGATAAGTCGCCAGGACAAATAGGTGAGTCGCCCTAACAGGGACACAGACAGCGATAAAACCTGACAGGGGTTCTAATCCCTCTCCTCTCTATAGAAAACAAAAAAAACTGCCTTTAGTTACACTTTTTTTAAAAATGGAGAAAAAAGAAAACCCAAATTGGAAGTTAACCCCTCGGAGCCAGCACCTCGCAGACCCTTTAAGGGGCTTAGGATGTCTGGAGGTGGGGTTTATGATCATGTTACTACTGTGATTGGCTGTCAGAGCGGTCACATGATCAGAAAGCTTCTAGTCGCAAGCAGCAGCATAAGAGTTCCGTTAGCTGTTGGGAGGGTTCTCAGCACAAATGCATTTGCACGAATGAACGCAGATATGCAGCCGCTCTGCGCCAAGGCCCACCTGCTGAGGGGCAGTATATTTACATGTGGTCAGCGCTAAGGGGTTAAAACGAAGGAAATTTAAAAAGGAACAGTAAATACAATTTATTGCTCCATTAAGCGATTTAATAAAACAAGAAGGTCGGGGGATGGGGGCATTGGATTAAAAAAAGGAAAGGAAAGATCCTGTTTGCACCCTACATCCTGACATGGAATCACTTACATGAAGGTGGACAGCACAGGTTATGGTGAGAAGAGACAAAAGCAGGGGGCGGCAACACGTCGATCACGGGTAGGTGACTGGTAGATGGCATCCAACCCCAGGAACTTGGAGAGGACGGTCAGTGTTCAGTGGAACTGATCGGCTGTGTTTTCTTCCCTGCAGCAGCTGAATTCCCACTTCTCCTCCTCACTATCCTGCTGGAATTCAGCTGCTACAGGGAGGAAAATACAGGGGATCTGTTCCACTAAATGCCAACCTTCTTCTTCCTTCTGTTGCCAGTCCCCCCCTATGGTCTCTTAAAGCCCCTCCCACAGTGCTGACGGCTTCCTTTCCCTCCTCCCACCGGCTGCTGTGGAGGATCTTTTCAGGATGGAGAGTGAGGCAAGGGGCCAGTAAATATGTCATTTACTGGCCCCTTCCTTTTCTGAATGAAAGCAGTCAGTGATCAGTAATGATTGCTCCATTCATTCATTACTGAAGTATAGTAAACTGTGTGCACAAAGTACAGCCCTCTGTACTGTACACTTGTCTCAGTTAAAGTGTTAGTAAGCCCACAAAAAGTAAAATCCGAAGGGGTTTCTTGGGAGGGTGCATGTGATCAGCACTGTCCATATAGAGAAGGCATAAGCAATTAGCAGACCTCCAGCTGTTGCAAAACTACAAGTCCCATCATGCCTCTGCCTCTGGGTGTCATGCTTGTGGATGTCAGAGTCTTGCTATGCCTTATGGGACTTGTAGTTCTGCAACATCTGGAGGTCCGCAAATTGCATATCCCTGATATAGAGGGTCAGGGGTCCTGCAGCCTCAAAGGACAGTCAGAGGAGAATGAATACTCTTCCTGCAAGCTTTAACCAGACACTGATAGAAGTCACAAGACTGCTATATATTGCTGATGAGAAAAGGTATTTAGCCGTTTATATTTGCCAAAATAATTGCATTTCCATGTTCTGTGTACGACTTGCGTAGACGTGTGCGGGAAGCCACACAGATGTCAGCCAAGTTGCATTTGAAGTCGCACTGACCTGCGTTTCAAGTTAAGTCGCACAATTTCAAAGCCGCATTCATTGTGAACGGGGGCTAAGGATTTAATAATATGTATTCTAGTTTGAACTTCCTTTTGGGAAGCAGTTGGATGGATGGGTTTAGTTCCTCTGTATTACACAACAATGTTCAGGCTGCCAGTGATTTGACTATTTTATTTATTATTATTATTATACATGATTTATACGGCGCCAACAGTTTGCGCAGCACTTTACAAAATGAAGGCAGACAGTACAGTTACATCACAATTAGGTACAAAAGGAATCAGAGGGCCCTGCTCGTTAGATCTTACAATCAAAGAGGGAGGGTCAGTTGATACAAAAGGTAATAGCTGTGGGGGATGAGCTGATGTAGAAAGTGAGACAGTGTATTAGATAGAAGCAGGATAGGTTTCTTTAAAGAGAAAGGTTTTCAGGGATCGTCTAAAGATGGAAAGATTAGGAGACAGTCAGACAGATTGGGGTAGGGAGTTCCAAAGGATGGGAGAAGCTCTGGAGAAATCCTGGAGGGGAGCATGGGAGGAGGTGACAAGGGAGCTAGGGAGGAGGTGACAAGGGAGCTAGAGAGCAGGAGGTCTTGGGAGGACCGAAGAGGGCGGCTTGGTTGGTATTTTGAGACCAGGTTAGAGATGTAGCTGGGGCAGAGTTGTGGATGGCTTTGTAAATTATTGTTAGTACTTTGAATTTTATTCGTTGGGTGAGTGGAAGCCAGTGGAGAGATTGGCAGAGAGGGGTGGAGGACACTGAGCGGTTGGTAAGGTGGATAAGTCTTGCAGCAGCATTCATTATAGACTGAAGGGGGATAATGTATATATACAAAGGTAATCCAATGAGGAGAGAGTTGCAGTAGTCGAGGCGAGAGATAACCAGAGAGTGAATTAGAAGCTTGGTGGTGTCATTGGTTAAAGAGCGGCGTATTCTAGCGATGTTGCGTAGGCTGAGGCGGCATGATTTGGACAGGGATTGGATGTGGTCCTGAAAGGACAGTTCAGAGTCTAGGGTTACCCCTAACACCCTGGCATGTGGGGACGCACTAATAGTTGTGCCATTGATCTTAACAGAGAAGTCAGGGGAAGGGGCACGTGGGGGAGGAAATACAAGCTCTGTGCTGACATCTAAAAAAGGTTGTCATTCTGCGCCAGTCATGCATTTTATCTACAAACCAACATTGCCATGGTTGCAAAGGAGATACGTTTATTTTTTTGGTGATAAGATGGGTGGGGGGGGGGGGGTACATTGAGTGTAATTTGGTTGCTGTGATTGTACCATGTAGTACCCTCTTCAGTAACATAACAAAAGATGATTTGTAATAATTTCCTTTCTATTAGATGGCGTCCCAATTACAGGAGAAGTTACAAGCCGAGGTGACCAAGTACCAGCAGATCCAGAAAGGTGAGATATAGAATGGAGGAGGGTTGTAGATGGGGAAGGTTTGTTTCCTATTATTTGACCTCTGACCTTCAGGCCTTCTCTTCAGTCTTGCACAGCTGTACCGGCTCCTCTCCTGGACTGAACTGACTTACTCTGATTTCACTGCACACTGTGAGATTCTAACCATGTGCATGAAAAGCTGCAGCAAGTCAGATAAAGCCCACCTCATTTCCTGACTGGAGGACATCTAGCATCAACTAGGCTCAGCTTTACTGTCCCTGGTTCACCCATTTCATGCATTGGATTTCAGTTCTTTCAATCATGGAGGCTCAACATCTTATGTGGGTATTACCTATGGCGGTCTGCTTGTAAAACCTGCCAAGGAACATCCACTCCTCTAGACCTGGGATCTGCAAACTATGGCCCCCAAGCTTTTGCAGAACTACACATCCCATGAGACACTGTGAAACTCTGACATTCGCAGACACGGCTAGGCATGATGTGAATTGTAGTTCTTGAACAACTGCAGGGCCATAGTTCGGAGACCCCTGCTCTACACTGACATCTTTCCTTGCATTCTGATATTTGCTTAAGTACTTCCAAGAGGGAGCTCACTGCTTGCATGAGGACTGAGGGCTCTTGGGGGAGGGGGGGGGGTATGCTGAGGCCGGGTGCTGTGATTGTCTCAGGAAGCTATGTACAGCATCCTGTTGGCCCCTCCCAGCAGCCATGATTTCCCTACTTTGCATAAAGAAACAGAGACCCAGCGATGACATTACTGGATCTAAAATATATAAATAAGGTACAGTCAGGTCCATAAATATTGGGACATTGACACAATTTTAATCTTTTTGGCTCTATACACCACCACAATGGATTTGAAATGAAACAAACAAGATGTGCTTTAACTGCAGACTTTCAGCTTTAATTTGAGGGGATTTACATCCAAATCAGGTGAACGGTGTAGGAATTACAACAGTTTGTATATTTGCCTCACACTTTTTAAGGGACCAAAAGTAATGGGACAGATTAACAATCATAAATCAAACTTTCACATTTTAATACTTGGTTGCAAATCCTTTGCAGTCAATTACAGCCTGAAGTCTGGAACGCATAGACATCACCAGATGCTGGGTTTCATCCCTGGTCATGCTCTGCCAGGCCTCTACTGCAACTGTCTTCAGCTCCTGCTTGTTCTTGGGGCATTTTCCCTTCAGTTTTTTCTTCAGTAAGTGAAATGCATGCTCAATCAGATTCAGGTCAGGTGATTGACTTGGCCATTGCGTAACATTCCACTTCTTTCCCTTAAAAAACTCTTTGGTTGCTTTCGCAGTATGCTTCGGGTCATTGTCCATCTGTACTGTGAAGCGCCATCCAATGAGTTCTGAAGCATTTGGCTGAATATGAGCAGATAATATTGCCTGAAACACTTCAGAATTCATCCTGCTGCTTTTGTCAGCAGTCACATCATCAATAAATACAAGAGAACCAGTTCCATTGGCAGCCATACATGTCCACGCCATGGCACTACCACCACCATGCTTCACTGATGAGGTGGTATGCTTTGGGTCATGAGCAGTTCCTTTCCTTCTCCATACTCTTCTCTTCCCATCACTCTGGTACAAGTTGATCTTGGTCTCATCTACCCATAGGATGTTGTTTCAGAACTGTGAAGGCTTTTTTAGATGTTGTTTGGCAAACTCTAATCTGGCCTTCCTGTTTTTGAGGCTCACCAATGGTTTACATCTTGTGGTGAACCCTCTGTATTCACTCTGGTGAAGTCTTCTCTTGATTGTTGACTTTGACACACATACACCTACCTCCTGGAGAGTGTTCTTGATCTGGCCAACTGTTGTGAAGGGAGTTTTCTTCACCAGGGAAAGAATTCTTCGGTCATCCACCACAGTTGTTTTTCCATGGTCTTCCGGGTCTTTTGATATTGCTGAGCTCACCGGTGCATTCTTACTTTTTAAGGATGTTCCAAACAGTTGATTTGGCCACACCTAATGTTTCTGCTATCTCTCTGATGGGTTTGTTTTGTTTTTTCAGCCTAATGATGGCTTGCTTCACTGATAGTGACAGCTCTTTGGATGTCATATTGAGAGTTGACAGAAACGGCTTCCAAATGCAAATAGCACACTTGAAATGAACTCTGGACCTTTTATCTGCTCCTTGTAAATGGGATAATGAGGGAATAACACACACCTGGCCATGGAACAGCTGAGCAGCCAATTGTCCCATTACTTTTGGTCCCTTAAAAAGTGGGAGGCACATATACAAACTGTTGTGATTCCTATACCGTTCACCTGATTTGGATGTAAATACCCCCAAATTAAAGCTGAAAGTCTGCAGTTAAATCACATCGTGTTTGTTTCATTTCAAATCCATTGTGGTGGTGTATAGAGCCAAAAAGATTAGAATTGTGTCAATGTCCCAATATTTATGGACCTGACTGTATGTAATTAAAAATGGTTCTTTTTCTTTTCTTAAGCAGTAAGGTTTTTCATTAAATTCTCATTACTGTTAGAAATTTCTGCATCCAAAAATGGCATTTTGTCGATAATGGCACCAAAAACGCATGTGACTTTACCATAATTTTACTGTGCTTATGGTGTGTTTCCTAGGTCATGTCACTCAAAACCCGCATCAAAAACATAACACATGTGCAATATTAATGCGCCCTCACTGCATTTTCAATGCATTTCAATGGGGAGGTGTGTTTTTCATTAGTTGATCAAAAATGCAGCAACCAAGATTTTTGACACCAAAACGTAAGCACAACGGACCAGTGTGACGAAATTAAAGGGATGCATCTTTCTTCAGCTTTTCTTGTGCTAAAGGTGCCGATAATGGGAACAGAGGGTGTGGTGAGAAACCTGAAAAATACCATCATCCCAAATGCAAACGTAAAAGAAGAGAACCCTCCAGAAAAAGGGACTTTAAGGCATAAATGGACAACAAAATATGTACACGAGTGTATAAAAAATATATGTTTTATTATACAAAGTAGAGTAAAAAAGCATCAATGAACCAAGAGATGCTATGGGCCTGGGGTGTAATGTGGATAATACATAGCAGACATACATATATATGATACAGATACATGTAAACCTCTTATAAAGTGGAAAAATGCAAAACATCCTACGCCTTTTCAGATATTCAAGTTAGCACTCTTCCACAGGGATGTTCACAGGATGTGTACAAGAGGCTCATATCCAGTGTTTCTGCTGAATGTAACCCCATAAACCCAGCAAAAGCAGGGAAGGGAAGAAGGGAGAGCCGTAAAAACAAAGCCCAGTAGTGATCGATCTAGCTGGCCAAAGTGAGACGATCTGGTGTATTGGAAAAAAACAACAGCGTGAATCTGCCCTGTAAGGCATGAGTGTGTCCACTGGGGGTGCAAATGGAAAGGGGCCTGCCGAACCAGATCCAGATCTCAAAAGAGGGCATTCAGACAAATATGGCCTCTAACCAACCAAGGATGAGTCCCAGGTGTCTATGCAGGACAGCACGGTGCAGACAGTTTGCAAACCGGATCTAAGCATCAGCCAGACTATAGATATACTGGAGTAATGTGTAGCAGAGATCTGCTAAAGCAGTCAGAAGTGCAGCATAACGCTGCCAGAAGACTTTGTCCAGTTTTGCACCCCCAGTTGACACACTCATCCCTTACAGGGCAGACTCATGCTGTTGGTTTTTTCAATACACAAGATCTACTTACTTTGCCCAGCTACAGTTGTGCTCTTAAGTTTACATACCCTGGCAGAATTTATGATTTATTGGCCATTTTTCAGAGAATATGAATGATAACACAAAAACATTTCTTTCACTCATGGTTAGTGTTTGGCTGAAGCCATTTATTATCAATCAGCTGTGTTTACTCTTTCTAAATCAAAATAACAACAGAAACTACCCAAGTGACCCTGATCAAATGTTTACATACCCTGGTGATTTTGGCCTGATAACTTGACATAGAGGGGTTTAAATGGCTTTTAAAGGTAACCATCCTCACCTGTGATCTGTTTGCTTGTAATTAGTGTGTGTGTGTGTATAAAAGGTCAATGAGTTTCTGGACTCCTGACAGACCCTTGCATCTTTCATCCAGTGCTGCACTGACATTTCTGGATTCTGAGTCATGGGGAAAGCAAAACAACTGTCAAAGGATCTGCGGGAAAAGGTAGTTGAACCATATAAAACAGGAAAGGGATATAAAAAATATCCAAGGAATTGAGAATGCTAATCAGCAGTGTTCAAACTCTAATCAAGAATTGAAAAATTAGGGGTTCTGTTGAAACCAAACCACGGTCAGGTAGACCAACTAAAATTTCAGCCACAACTGCCTGGAAAATTGTTTGGGATGCAAAGAAAAACCCACAGATAACTTCAGGAGAAATACAGGACTCTCTGAAAACATGTGATGTGGCTGTTTCAAGATGCACAATAAGGAGGCACTTGAAGAATGATGGGCTGCATGGTCGAGTCGCCAGAAGAAAGCCATTACTACGCAAATGCCACAAAGTATCCCGCTTACAATACACCAAACAGCACAGAGACAAGCCTCAAAACCTTCTGGCACAGTCATTTGGAGTGATGAGACCAAAATTGAGCTTTTTGGCCACAACCATTAAACTCTACATTTTGGAGAGGAGTCAACTGTGATGAAAGATACACCATTTAAACTGTGAAACACCGAGGTGGATTGCTGATGTTTAGGGGATGTGTGAGCTACAAAGGCACAGGAAATTTGGTCAAAATTGATGGCAAGATGAATGCAGTATGTTATCAAAAAATACTGGAGGAACATTTGCATTCATCAGCCAGGAAGCTGCGCATGGGATGTATTGGACATTCCAACATGACAATGATCCAAAACACAAGGCCAAGTTGACCTGTCATTGGCTACAGCAGAATAAACTGAAGGTTCTGGAGTGGCCATCTCAGTCTCCTGACCTCAATATCATTGAGCCACTCTGGGGAGATCTCAAACGTGCAGTTCATGCAAGACAGCCCAAGAATGTCCAGGAACTGGAGGCTTTTTGCCAGGAGGAATGGGCAGCTTTACCATCTGAGAAGAAAAAGAGCCTCATCCACAAATACCACAAAATACTTCAAGCTGTCATTGATGTTAAAGGGGGCAATACACGGTATTAAGAACTTTAAACTTTTGATCAGGGTCATTTTGGTAGTTTCTGTTGTCATTCTGATATAAAAAGAGTAAACAGTTGATTGATAATAAATGGCTTCAGCCAAACACTAACCATGAGTGAAAGAAATGTTTTTGTGTTATCGTTCATATTCTCTGAAAAATGGCCAAGAAATCATAAATTCTACCAGGGTATGTAAACTTATGAGCACAACAGTATATCACTCACTGTTGGGCTTTTGCTGGGTTTATGGGGTTACATTCAGCAGCAACACTGGATATGAGCCTCTTGTACATTTCCTGTGAACATCCCTGAGGAAGAGTGCTAACTTGAATATCTCGAAACGCACTGTTTCACATCTTTTCCCTCTGAGGTTTACATGTATCTATATCATATATAATATATATATGTATGTCTGCTACTTATTTTCATTCACCTTACACCCCAGCCCCATAGCATCTCTTGGTTCATTGATGCTTTTTTAATTCTATTTTGTATAGTGAAACAGATATTTATTTATACACTCGTGTACATATTTTGTTGTCCGTTTATGTCCCCTTTTCTGGAGGGTTCTCTTCTTTTTTGCAAGGTGCTGATAATGGCAGACAATAATTTCATATTCATTTAAATTAATGATATTAATTAAAAAGTCAAATATAATACAATTCTACATAAAAAATATGTGTGTGTGTGTGTGTGTGTATATGTGTATATATATATATATATATATATATATATATATATATATATATATATATATATAAATAATTTTATTTTAAATTTCGGTTTCAGCCAAGTTCATCCTGAATTTTTAGGTTCCGTTTCGGCACCAAAATTTCTATTTGGTGCACCTCTAATTACTGTGTTAAAAAGGGGAAAGGAGAAACTTGCATAAAACAAAATTTTGGGTGTAACCTGGTGCCAAGGTGTGGCAGAGGGACTCATAATTCTCAATACATTTGGTAATCACCACACAGACATATCACTATCCACTGATTGGTATTGCAATGGTTTGTAGGATTGTATGCAAAATAATAATAAAAAGCACATTTTTTTCTGCAAATGTTGGTGAAAAAGAAGAGGAAAAAAAATTGTGTGTGTGTGTATATAATATATATATTATAAAAAAAAAATATTTTTTTGTTTTGTTTAGCAAAAAGTGGACTTTGAGACTTCATTTGCACTCCTGTTTTCTCACACCTGCCTCTTCTCCTGTGTGTTGCTGTCTTGTCTTGTTGCAGATATCAGCACTAGTATGGCTGCCCGGCAGAAACTAGAAGCTCAGGTCACCGAGAACAACATTGTGAAAGAGGTGAGTGTGTGCTGGGAAATCCTCTGAGCAAGACTGGGGCAGCCCAGGAAATATGACATTTTGTCTTTAGATTTTACTTTAAGCCCCACCCACATAACATCAGAATCAGATATTAGCTGCATTATTGCTGACCCAAGTTAGGGTACTACAGCAACACCCTGCTCCCTGTACCTCTGCCAGAGCACAGCACTGCATACTGTATGTAGCTGATGTTATATACAGCATTGACAAGCGGGCGCATGATAGTAAAGGTAATACAATTTGAAAACCAAACACATCCAAAGGGCGCTTTTGGAGGTGCTCACATGCTCGCCCAGGGATGTTTATGACCTTGAATGACCTCTAGTTTGCTAGCTCAGTCTACAAGGTAGCTATCCTGTTTCCAACTCTTATTAAGACCCATAAAACATATGGGATGTTTACCACTGTTTTCAGTTTGTATTTCTTGTACATTTTAGTTATGTTATTATTTTTCTTAGTATCTAGTTCTCCTGCTGTCCCATTTTGCTCCCCTGAAGAAGCGAGGAACCTACAAAACATGTTGGGAGCTTGATCTGTAATGTTCAATGGTAGCTGGAGATTATTCCTAGTGGAACTGCATTTCCAGCTACTATTGAACATTACAGATCAAGCTCCCAACATGTTTTGCAGGTTCCCCGCTTCTTCAGGGGAGCAAAATGGGACAGCAAGAGAACTAGATACTAAGAAAAATAATAACATAACTAAAATGTACAAGAAATACAAACTGAAAACAGTGGTAAACATCTCGTATGTTCTATGGGTATTAATAAGCGTTGGAAATAGGATAGCTACCTTGCAGCCTGAGCTAGAAAACTAGAAGGCTCTCAAGGTCATAAACATCCCTGGGTGAGCATGGGAGCACATCCAAAAGCACCCTTTTGGATGTGTTTTGTTTTCAAATTGTATTTCTTGTACATTTTATGTATGTTATTATTTTTCTTAGTATCTAGTTCTCCTGCTGTCCCATTTTGCTCCCCTGAAGAAGTGGGAAACTTTTTGGGAGCTTGGTAGTTGGAGATATCTATTATTCCTAGTGGACCGCCAACAGAGGTGGTATGACCACTTGGAACGCAAATGTCTTGTAAAACTAAAGGAAAAAACATTTTTTTAAATAAATGTTGTTTATATGTAAAATAAACTTTACTGTTTTTAAAGAACTATGGTGTATTGTCTTGTGACGGTGCCGAGAAATCACATTTGCCCCAATCTCCCTCCTTTTTTAGAATTTAACATTATTGGGATGTTGCTACCCCTACTTTTATCTATACATACCTGAGCAATTACTATTGCATAGCTCATAGTGGTAACAATGTTATTGTCTGTTGGGATTGCTGCAACAGATGAGGGGTAAGCACCATGTCAGATCTAAGAAAAGTGGAGTATAATAAGACCTCTTCCATGTTGGTGGTAATTGTGTGACTTGTTCTTCAGAAGTTTCTGCATGATACAGATTCCAATCCATCATTCACACACATGAATCTGTCACACGCTCAAACAATTGTCTCTCTACAGAGAAGTAAATGTCTATGAAATATCTTTGACAATTTTTTTTAAAGTGAATTCCCCTAAATGTTGTATGTATGTATCTCCAGGAGTTGGGTGTGCTGGATGAGAGTAACACGGTGTATAAGCTTATCGGACCAGTGCTGGTTAAACAGGACCTGGAAGAAGCCAAATCCACAGTGGAAAAGAGATTGCAGTATATAAATGGAGAAATGTGAGTAACCAACACTTTCTGTATATGGCTTTATCTTGATTTGCTCCCGTTTCATCCCAAAGCCTCACGTGCGTTCACATTATGTTGCCTGGCATCGGGCATCGCACATGTGCACATTTTATGCGCATTGTTGTGCTTCACACATAGGGCAGCCCATTCATTTTATTGTGTTACTTTAAGGAGCCCGTACACCTTTATGAGTTTTGTGTGTTTTGCCGTGTTTAGCTTGTCGCATCTGGGAGGCCATTAACTAGGAATGCACTGATACTGGTATGGGTGCCGACGCCTAGCATTTGCGTAAGTATCGGTACTCGCACAAATGCCCCTGATACCGAAACTGATACTTTTGCGGTGTGATTTGCATCACTACAAAATGAATTGGCGCAAATTGCACTGCAAAGATTTGCATGCAATTTGAACAGGAATGTGGTGCCATTCCTGTCCAAATCGCATTCAAGTTCCCCCACCACTCCTGTGTGTGTGTGTAGAAAGGGAAAAGAGCTATCTAGTGGGCAGTTTATTAAAATGTTAGAACTCAGCACATATCTGGCCAAATGCAAAATCTGCAGTGTCCTGGTCCCATGGATGATAGCAAATCACGGCCGCTGAAGGGGCTCACAAGGCTGGAGGAGATGTAGAGGTGGTCCGCCCCTAAGCTGACATTGCTTCCACCCTATACGCACGGGGTCCCGGAACATCTCTTCTAACCCTGTGAGCACCTCCAGCGGGCGTGATTTGCTATCGTCGGCGGGACTGGGACACCTATGAAGAATTTTGCATTTGGCCAGATATGTGCTGTGAGTTTTAACCTTCATAATAAACTGCCCACTAGATATGGCGTTTTTCCCTATTCTATACACACACAGAGGAGCAGGGGGGAAATTGCATGCAATTTTTTGCAGTGCGATTTGCACCAATTTTTATTGTATTGGCGCAAATCGCACCACAGGGTATCGGTACTCTGTATCGGCGAGTACTTGCCTGAAAGTATCGGTACTCATACTCTCCAATAAAAAAACTGTATCGGCGCAACCCTAACATTGGCATTGAATGTGCTGCTGTAGTGTGAATGCAGCCTACATGTTTCCCTGCACAGGCCTGGGATTTTCTTACTCTTGTGTGGCCCTCAGCCAGTTTAGAGCTGAACTCCAAACATACAGTGGCAAGACATGTTGTATATGTGTAATATTTTACTTGTCAACATTTATAGTTCTGTTCAACCAAGCAACCTTCAGGCTCCCACAGCCGTGCCACACTGCACAGCCAGGCCAGTGACCTCCATGTTTCCTGGCTCGACTCTGCAGCTTCCTGCCTGTACAGTGATTCATCATCTCAGGCTGAGTAAGAAGGGAGATGAAAAGCTCAACCAACAAAGAGTAAAGTGATCATCTTAGCTGTGTAGTGCGGCAGAGGTGTGTGTGAATCACAAGACTGGCTGAATTGCGCCACAAATCCTTTGGCAGGCGAAAGAGTAAATGTGTGTGTTTAGCCATTTCCCTGGAGCTACACTGTAAGAATTTCGTTGGAATGAGGATCCAACAATTCATTAAAGCAGAACTTTTTTGTTATTAAATAATTGGATTTGGATCTGAAGTGATCTATCAGGGCTTAATTCTCTGATTAAAGTTTCACTTTAAGATAATCATTTTACACTTGAGCAGCTCAGAAAATTTTGTTCAGCTTGGTATTTTCAATTTGTACTAATCAAATTAATAGTGTGTGTGTGTGTGTGTGTGTGTGTGTGTGTGTGTGTGTGTGTGTGTGTGTGTGTGTGTGTGATTTTGGATTCGCAAGCCACACTGATCTGAACAAGTGTACAGGTCTTAAGTTTTCACTTCATTGGCTACATGCTTGTTCAAACTTTGTGAATCGCTTTAACTGTTAGGAAAGGGTATTTTTTTCCTTATTAAAATAACATGTTCTACTCGCCTGTAATGGTTTTGCACAGAGCAGCCCCAATCCTCCTTTTCTCAGGTCTCCCGCCGGCGATCTTGGCTCCTCCTTTTCTTCATGTGTCCCCATAGCAAGCCGCTTGCTTTGGGGACACATGGTGTCTGCACGCTCCCAAGCTGTGAGTCTATGGAACCGTTCTCCATAGTCAGAGAGGTGCTTAGCCACGCCCCCTACATGGCTCCTGCTGCTGTTTGAGGCACCTGTGTAAAGAGGAGGAGAGGGAAGAAGAGATGCAACCATGCACAGCACGTAGCCTCTTCCCCTTCACAAAAATAACAAACATGTTCTACTTACCTTTTCTGTGCTGTGGTTTTGCTCAGAGCAGACCCTATCTTCCTCTTCTTGAGTCTCTTGCCAGTGCTTCTGGCCCCTCCCTCCTGCCAAGTGCCCCCACAGCAAGCAGCTTGCTATGGGGGGCAGCCAAGCTGTTACTCTGTGTTCATTCAAACACAGAAATGTGGCCTGGCCCTGCCCCCTCTCTCTCCTCATTGGCTCACTCACTTTGACTACAGCGGGTGCCAATGGCGCCCCTCTGCTGTCTCAGCCAATGAAGGGAGGGAGTTCCGGACAGCTGAGCCTCTTGTTCAACATCACTGGATCAAGATGGGGCTCAAGTAAGTGTTAGGGGGGCTGCTGCACATGAAAGCATTAACATAAAGAAAACCTTCTGCCTTTAAAACCACTTGAAGGTAAAAGACATTTTTAGCTTTAGTATCACTTAAATGAAAAAGCCAGGATAAGTGGAGTTAGCTTCAGATGCTGCAAATCAATAGCTTTGGTGTGTGCCGGTTCATCTAATGATGGTTCAGGACATAGTGATCTTAACAGTTACATCTGCAGCTTGCGCTTGTGGCATCTGGTTCAAGGACTGTGATTTTTATGTCCTCTTTTCACACCAGCTGTCCCCTACTTTGTTTAGTAACATTCAGATACAGTGAGGAAAAAATGTATTTTCTCCCCTGCTGATTTTGTACGTTTGCCCACTGACAAAGAAATGATGAGTCTCTATAATTTTAATGGTAGGTTTATTTTACCAGTGAGAGACCAGAATAACAATATAAATATGCAGAAAAACGCCTTTCAAAAAAGATATAAATTGGATTTCATTTTAATGAGTGAAATAAGTATTTGACCCCCTTCGCAAACCACGACTCATTACTTGGTGGCAAAACCCTTATTGGTAATCATAGAGGTCAGACGTTTCTTGTAGTTGGCCACCAGGTTTGCACACATCTCAGGAGGGATTTTGTCCCACTCCTCTTTGCTGATTCTCTCCAAGTCATTAAGGTTTCGAGGCTGACATTTGGTAATTTGAACCTTCAGCTCCCTCCATATATTTTCTATGACATTAAGGTCTGGAGACTGGCTAGGCCACTCCAGGAAATGTGCTTCTTCTTAAGCCACTCCTTTTGTTGCCTTGGCTGTGTGTTTTAGGTCATTGTTATTCTGGAATACCCATCCAAGTCCCATCTTCAATGCCCTGGCTGAAGGAAGGAGGTTCTCACCCAAGATTTGACAGTACATGAGCGTCCATCGTCCCTTTGATGCAGTGAAGTTGTCCTGTTCCCTTAGCATAAAAACGCCCCCAAAGTATAATGTTTCCACCTCCATGTTTGACAGTGGGGATGGTGTTCTTTGGGTCATAGACAGCATTCCTCCTCCTTCTCCAAACACGGTGAGTTGAGTTGATGCCAAAGAGCTTGATTTTCTCCTCTAAATCATTCAGATGTTCATTAGCAAACTTCAGACGGGCTGTACATGTGCTTTCTTGAGCAGGGGGACCTTGGGGGTGCTGCAGGATTTCAGTCCTACATGGTTTAGGGTGTTACCAGTTTTTTTTTTTTTGGTGACTATGGTCCCAGCTGCATTGAGATCATTGACAAGATTCTTCCGTGTAGTTCTGGGCTGATTCCTCACCGTTCTCATGATCATTGGAACTCCACAAGGTGAGATCTTGCACGGAGCTCCAGACCAAGGGAGAATGACAGTTATTTTGTATTTCTTCCATTTGTGAATAATCGCACCAACTGTTGTCACCCTCTCACCAAGCTGCTTGGCGATGGTCTTGTAGCCGATTCCAGCCTTGTGTAGGTCTACAATCTTGTCCCTGACATCCTTGGACAGCTCTTTGGTCTTGGCCATGGTGGAGAGATTGTAATCTTATTGATTCATTTCTTCTGTGGACAGGAGTCTCTTATACAGGTAACAAGCTAAGATTAGGAGCACTTCCTGTAGGAGAGTGCTCCTAATCTCAGCTCATTATCTGTATAGAAGACAACTGGGAGCCAGAAATCTTGCTGATTGATAGGGGATCAAATAATTATTTCACTCATTAAGATGCAAATCAATTTATGACTTTTTTTAAAATGCGTTTTTCTTTGTTGTTGTTCTGTCTCTCACTGTTAAAATAAACCGACCATTAAAATTATAGACTGATCATTTCTTTGTCAGTGAGCAAATGTACAAAATCAGCAGGGGATCAAATACTTTCCCCTCACTGTACATTTTCAGAGATGTCGTTTCTTCCTCTACTGACTATCTGTATTTTTGGGCAGCAGCATTCCTGATGAAACTGCGATAGTTTTGAAAGACATTGGTGTTGTACCCCGTATAACAGTCTCTCATATTTTTTCTCTCTTCCTTTCAGTAAGCGATATGAGACAATGCTTAAGGACTTGGAACAGAAGTCAGAACAGCAGCGTGCCTCCCTCACTAAACTGCAGCAGGAGTATCAGCGGACACAGATAAAGGGACCGGTGAAGGCCTAAGATGGGATGTAGAGAATTAGATTTTGTTTTACTTTATTTATGTACTCGTTAGGAGGGGTTCTCCTGGTGTCGGCCCGGAGTTTCCCATCCCCAGCGAGACACTGTTTGTCCATTTTGCTATTTTCACACTGAAAAAGCAAGCAGTGACTTTCTTGTAAGCTTATGTGCAATTAAACATGCTGATTACATGTTACACTAATTCCGAGTAATGTGATGTTTCAGTAACTCATTCAGGTTTGGTGAAAATTGTAATACTTTTGTTTTAAATCATGTTTATATTCTTTTACAGAGCACCTGAGAAATAGATATGCATACATACCCAGTGATATCATCCCCGGGTCTCTGTGCTGTTCTTTGCAGATCATGGTTGATGAGCGGGGCAGTACATAGCTTCCTGAAAATACCAGACCACCCTAGGTAACACCCCCATGTGATCTGAGACTGCATGATTTGAGAGAACTGAAATTCAATGAATGAAAGGGCTGGGCTAGGAAGAAAAGTTCTAGATCAGGGGTCAGTAACCTGTGAATTACATTCAGGTGATGGGTAGCTCGACTCCCTTGGTTGCAGACCCCATAACTTGGAGAGGAGGAGTGGCAAGGGGGCATTTAGTGTAACCGATCGGCTCCCTCCCTGCAGCCATTGAAAACCCACTTCTCTCTTCCTCTCCCTCCTGTCAGCATTCAACGGCTGCAGGGAGGAAAGTACAACTATCAGTTCCGCTGAATGCTGCCCTTCCTCGCCAGGTCCCTCTTTCTTCTATTGTCCACTTGTCCGGCTCCCTGTGTGCAAAAAGGGACTGGGAAATCTCTATACTCAGTCCCTTTCTCTGTCTCAAAGGTGAGGCATCAATACCATGTACGTTCTTTTTAATAAAGTTGGTTTTTCCGATTAAAAAAGTGAGACAACAGAGGTCTGTGTATAGTCCCCTGATTTTTCACTAAAGGCCGGCCCCCCCCCCAACTAAACTAAAAAATAAATAAACTACT
>BLSH010289677.1:339135-353109 GCA_018402905.1 Glandirana rugosa
CCATAGTCACCCTCCTTATCACAGTGTAGTAACCACAGTCACCCTCCTTATCACAGTGTAGTAACCACAGTCACCTTCCTTATCACGGGGTAGTAACCACAGTCACCCTCCTTATCACAATGATGTGACACTATTCCTCCCACTGATACCAATGATAGGGCACTATTCCTCCCACTGACACCAATGATGGGGCACTATTCCTTCCACTGACACCAATGATGGGGCACTATTCCTCCCACTGACAACACTAGTGCACCAGTCCTCCCACTGACACCAACACTGGGGCACTATTCCTCCCAATGACACCAACACTGGGGCACTATTCCTCCCAATGACACCAACACTGGGGCACTATTCCTCCCAATGACACCAACACTGGGGCACTATTCCTCCCACTAACACCAACACTGGGGCACTATTCCTCCCACTGACACCAACATTGGGGCCTTATTCCTCCCACTGACACCAATGATGGGGCACTATTCCTCCCACTGACACCAACATTGGGGCAATTCCTTCTACTAATGACACAAACATCGGGGCACTATTCCTCCCCCAATACCAAAGATGGGGTATTGTTTACCCCCTCTGACCCCAATACATTTTCTACTCCTGCTGGCCACCGACTGCCCCCCCCCTAAACTTTGAAGGACAATAAACCCACCCTTTGTTTAGAAAGTTTAGAGACCTCTGATCTAGAGAGCTGCTCAAACTGCAAGTGCGCAGTGTTGGCTGCTCCAGGCCATACAATCTGCATGGGACATGCGCAGTGCATGGTCTTCTTTTCTAGCTGAGCTCATGAGAGAAGGAGATGAAGCACTGCACATGCTCACAGTTTGAATGGCCCAGAGCAGTTGCTACTGAGCTCAGCTGGAGCAGGGAGGGCACACTTGGCATTGGTGCAGTTTGAACAACCTAGAGTAGTCACCAGGGGGGCACATTATCATTATGTTCAGCCCATTCTGCAAAACGCAGGATGGATGGATATGAGGGGCCAGCAGTGTCTATGAAGAGGCCCTCTAACAGCTGCATCTGTAATGGAAGGACATCCGACATTCACAACAGGAAAAGTGCTGGTATGTACTGTTCATTGGATATAGAAATCACATAGGGGTATTTTGGAAAACCTTCCTGAAGGTAAACTTACACTGACATGATTTGGCATGTGATTTGACTTGTCAAATCGCATGCCAAATCGGCGGCAATAGCATCATCCTAATCGGTGCAACACCGTACCGATTTCAAAAGTAGTTCTTGTACTACTTTTTGCGATTTACGGGTGTGATTTCCAAAGGAATCTGTGCAGAAACCCACACAGATGCCTGTGAAATTGCCGCTGAAATCGGGACTGACATGCGGGAATGAAAGGGTGCGAGTTCAACTTTCATTGCCGCACTCAGTGTGAACCTAGGCTTAAGCGGAGTTCCACCCATTTAAAAGTCAGCAGCTACAAAAAGTGTAGCTGCTGACTTTTAATAAATGGCCACTCACCTGTCCAGGCTCCAGCGATGTGGCCGCCCAATGTCTCGCTCTTCTCCCCCTCCCCTCTGTGGCGCAGGCATAGCAGGTGTGGGCGCCCAGCTGTGGCTTCACAGCCGGGCGCGCACTGCGTGAGCCGCGCTGCACGTTGTGAATGGCCAGGAAATCTTCTGGGACCTGTGACGTGTCCCAGAAGTGGGAGCTGGGTACCTATGAAAACTCTCCCCCCAAAAAATGACATGCCAATTGTGGCATGTCAGGGGGTCACCTGCACTTAAAGTGGAAGTTCCACTTTTGGGTGAAACTCCGCTTTAAGAATACAATATCATTTACATCTAGAGTGCCTTGAACACATATCCATGTCATCTACTCACTCAGTGCAGTGTGTGATCACCACTGTGGGTTTCACTGGGGTCGCTGCCGTTGTGTCCTGGGTCGGCTCGATGTCACATGACAGTCGATAACTGCAGAAGAAATTAAAACGTGCATCACTCACATCACAGCTCACACAAAATCCTGTAACATGCAACATAGATCAGTTGCCCAAAAGCAACCAATTAGATTCCTACTTTTATTTTAAAAAGGACCCAGAATCAGATGAATTTATTTTGCAATACATGAACGTTGGGTACGTTATGCTTCACTAGCTAGGGACAGCACAGTGGCTTAGAGGTCAGCACTTCTGGCTTGAAGCACTTCAGTTTAAATCCTGGCCAGCACACTATCTGCATGGAGTTTGCATGTTCTCCCTGTACTTGCATTTTCCTGTAGGTATTCTGGTTTCCTCCAACACTCCAAAGACTTGTTAGTAGGTCAACTGGCTTCTGCCTAAACTAGACATGTGCAGAATGAAAAAAATTGTTGTTTTGTTTCGATTTGGTATTTACAAAAATTTGTTTAGTTAATTTAGCTTAATTTGTTTTCAGAATTTGTTTTGTTTATTTGAATCAATTAAAATTCCATTCTAAATTAAGTTTATGCTATTGGAATTTTGGAAGATGGTTATAGTCTTATTATTCCATTCTATTGTTTTCTTCTATTCTATTCTTTTCTGTTCAATTCTTTTCTATTTTTTATATTCTATTTAAATTTATTCTATTCGAATTTCGAAAAAAATGTTATATTGCTATATTCTATTTTCTATTTTATTATTTGATTTTCTAATGTATTCAAATTCATTTTATTTGAAATTCGAATTTCAGAAGATGGTTATATTCTATTTTATTCTATTCTACTTTTAATTCTATTCTTTTATCTTCTATTCTATCCCTTTATTTTCTATTCTTTTATTTTGTATTCTGTTCGGTTTTACTCTATTAGATTCTATTCCTTCATCTTCTATTCTTTGCAATTCTATTCCTTTTTTTTCCATTTTAGTCTCTTTGGAGACTCAAATGATTCAAATGCGATTTGAAAACTATTTGAATTTCGTTCTAAATTTTTTTTTTGTTTAATTCAAATTAGTTTAAATTCATTACTATTGTAATTCAAAAATTCGTATATGGTACATCCGAATTTCCGAATAACAGAAATTTAGTAAGAATTTCAATTCGGAATGAAATTAACTAAACTGTCTTGCCTAAACTGTCCTTGGATTGAAAACTCCTTGAAGGCAGGGACTGATGTAAATGTACAGCATGTAAAGCAACACGCAAGTTTTTGGCACAATATAAATGGCTGCCGATCCGGCCAGCAAGAAAGTGACGCCATAGGGGAACAGACGCGATAAATGGCACATGACTGGAAGCCTGGAAATTGCTTGGCTCTGGTCCTGCAGGATAGACTCACCTCTCATCCTCGGTCATTGAGCGCAGCTTCTGGAACCAGCTGACAAACTGCGGATCAGAAGTGAACCGATAGCCCAGACAGACATTTTGCAGGATTCGAATCTGAGAAAGGGACTCAAACTCCTAAAACAGGTACATTGCAATGACAGTTAGGAAAGGAAGCTGCAACAATGACATCCCCCCCCCCCAAATGTCACTTACATTCAATGAAGCAGAATTTAGTGTGCAAAGTGCAGCAACCCAATCAAAACCCACCTTTCATTCATCCAAATTCATCCTTGTTCTGATGCCTCAGTTATGGTCCTTAAAGTGGAAGTAAACCTTCCTATCATTTTCAGCCAAAGAAGCTGCCATCTTGGCCTCTGTTTTACTGCCATGGTGCTGCACATGTGATCAGTTATGACACCAGCCATTGGATGGTTGGACACATTGGTTGAGAACACAACCAATGTGACAGTTACATTCCTGGCACGTGCTGACAATGTAACGTTTTTTTTAAACTGTTAAAATCAATGGGTTTACTTCCTCTTTAAAGTGGTTGTAAAGGCTGAAGGTTTTTTACCTTCATGCATTCTATGCATGAAGGTTAAAAGCCTTCTATGTGCTGCTCCCCCTACAGCCCCCCTTATACTCCCCTGAGCCCTCTCTCGATCCAGCGATGTGCACGGGAGCCTCAGCTGTCCCAGGTCTCTGTCTCTCTCTCTCCTCATTGGCTGAAACACAGCAGCAGGAGCAACTGGCTCCCACTCACAGCTAGTTAGCTAATGAGGAGAGAGTGGGAGTGGGGCCAAGTCCCAGCTCCATGTGCCTTATGAATGCATAGAACGCAGCTCGGGAACGAGCACGCACCAGTGCCCCATTGCAAGCGGCTTACTATTGGGGGCCCTGGTTAAGGGGGAGGAACCAGGCGCACCGGCAGGGGACCAGAGAAGCGGATCAAGGCTGCTCTATGCAAAACCATTACACAGAGCAGGTAAATATAACATCTTTGTTATAAAAAAAAAAAAAAAAAAAAACTATCTGAGCTCCCAAGCTCCGGGAATAAATCAAGAACAGGCATATACCTGGAGGTCATTCCATTCTTCCTAAAACCGTATAGGTTTTAATGTTGTATATTAAGTAGTTTGAAATCTTTTTAAACCTGCACCTCTCATTAAATACTTGGTAACCCTGCCATGAAGTTGCTTGTTCAGGTACTTCCTGTTATGGGGTGACAACGCTCTGTCCCTGCCTCCCAATTGTGCTCCTGCATTGTCCTTCTAGCTAATGGGCTTCTGATGAAAACTACGAGTGGACATTAGAACACAGTTGGTCTATGGCAGTGGTTCTCAGCTCCTGTCCTCGGGACCCACTAACAGGCCAGGTTTTCAGGATAACTGAAATACATCACAGGTGATATCATTTGCTGCTCAGTGATTGCAGTATTCTAGTCTGCATCTCTCCAAGGTAATACTTAAAATCTGGCCTGTTGGTGGGTCCTGAGGACAGGAGTTGAGAACCACTGATCTATGGTTTTCACCATCAAGCAATCCACCCTGAGAAAAGCAACCATTGCTGAAGCTTGTATTGACTTTATATATCATTTAACCACTTCTCGTTGGGCGGACGTCATATGACGTCTCTACCTTTGAGAAGTGATATCTGAATGGTGCCTGCAGCTGCAGGCACCATTCAGATATTGTTTTTTTCAGCCAGCGATTCTGAACAACATAAAAGTGGTCTTAGCGGTGGATTCGCTGCAAGATCACTTTTATCAGCGGCGGGAGAGGTGCTACCCCCCTCCCGCAGCTTTACGGTCATCTCCGCCGCTTACCGGACCCGCCGGCAGCGGCGGAGATGATCGGTTCCTCTCCCCCCAGTGTCCGAGAGCCGAGGGAGCGGCTGAAGCCACTCACTCGGCTCCATAGTACGGCAGGGCGGAAATGACGTCAGAAGTGACGTCCGCCCAACAGTCTTAAAGGTCCCGCTTTTTTTTTTGGGCTGTCATTTTTTTCAGATTTTTTTTGTTTTGTTTTTTTTTGCATTTTAGTGTAAATATGAGATGTGAGGACTTTTTGACCCCAGATCTCATATTTAAGAGGATCTGTCATGCTTTTTTCTATTACAAGGAATGTTTACATTTCTTGTAATAGGAATAAAAGTGATCATTTTTTAAAAAAAAAAAAACAGTGTAAAAATAAAAAGTAAAATTAAAAAAAAAATTTTTTAAAGCACACCGTCCTTGCGAGCTCGCGTGCAGAAGCGAACGCATACGTAAGTCCCGCCCACATATGAAAATGGTGTGCAAACCACACATGTGAGGTATCGCCGCGATCGTTCGAGTGAGAGCAATAATTCTATCACTAGACCTCCTCTGTAGCTCAAAATGGCTAACCTGTAGAATTTTTTTAATGTCGCCAATGGAGATTTTTAAGCTGCAAAGTTTGTCGACATTCCGCGAGCGGACGCAGTTTTGAAGCATGACATGTTGGGTATCATTTTACTCGGCGTATCTTTCACAATATGGAAAAAAATTGGCCTAACTTTACTGTTTTCTTATTTAACTAAAAAAACTGAATTTATTTTAAAAAAAGCACGCTTGGAAGACCGCTGCGCAAATATGGTGTGACAAAGTTTTGCAATGACTGCCATTTTATTCTGTAGGGTGTTAGAAAAAAAATATATAATGTTTGTGGGTTCTAAGTAATTTTATAGCAAAAAAAAACAGATTTTAACTTGTAAACAACGAACCCAAAAAACAGGCCCCTGACTGAAGTGGTTAAGTTGGAAGCCTCAACGAACAATTGTAGTATCTGTTTTGGATGGACTAGCCATTCTTTCACAGAAAGTATTAATTTTTGTTTTCTTGTAGCTATTGCCTGTAATGAGATATTATTCCAATTCCACACTCACCTTTCTTCTCTTCTCGAAGTTAAGATATCCGTTCTGAAATAAAGTGTAAATAATAGAAGGAATAAATTATACAAAATCCAACTATATTTTCCATCACATTATTGGCCTCAGTATATCCTCATGTCCAAGACTAAAAACTTGAGGTGTATTGGGCTCCAGAAAAGATCTGCATTACCAATGATCATTTATTTTAATTCCTGAGTTTTCAAAATCCATCCAAAAACCATAAAATCTCACCTCCAGCTGATCTCGGATGGCAGAATCCAGCATGACCAGGTCGGTGAGGAAGACTCCGAGATATGGGATTACCCCCTGTGCAATGATAATAGAAACAGCTAGGGTTAAACTTTCAGACCCCCAAACTGGCAAAGTGTAAGAAACAGGAGCAGTGTGAAATATAATGAGAAGTAGAGATTCTGATACCCCATGGAGAAACCAGGGCTTTCCTGTACCCACCATAAAGTCATTCCTCAGTAAGTTTATCGAGCACACAGAACCTCTGTGGTATAAAATCCATTATGGTTCCCCCAGGTTTTGGCTCCTCGTGTCCCTAAGTGGCATCAATGTTGAACTCTGGTGCATACTGCTTTATTTATTCATCTATTTTTCTTGTCTTTATTTATTTTTTAAGCTAAACTCCGGGCTAACAAATTTTCATCTTAATGCATTCTCCAAAGAATATAAATCTACTGTAAATAACTGTGCCCCTCTGTAAAAAAAAAAAAAAAAATCAGCTCCATAAGACATGGTATGGAAAGTTTGGTTTGAAGGAAGCTGGGTGGCCTCTGCCCTACTGGACACCTTTGGAATGAATTGGAACATGGATTGTAAGCCAGGTCTTCTTGTCCCAACATCAGTATCCGACCTTGCAAATGCTCTTTTGGCTGAACAGACAGAAATTTCCCAGCAGACTCAGCACATTTCATGGAATGCCATCCCAGAAGAGTGGAGACTGTAATAGTTGCAAAGGAGTGTGTGGGGAGCATGTCTATAATAATGCCCATGCTTTTGTATGGGATGTCCACACCAACAAGCTCATATAGGTTTGATGTTCAGGAGCATGCAAACTTTTGGTCATATTTAGGCTCCTTTCACCCCAAGGAGTTGGAAAAAAGCCTGTAAAATCCTGTAAAACTCCATGATTTTAGAGTGTGTTTTTGCCGCGCTTTTGAAGTGCTAGCGGTATAAATAGCACCCCTCTAATGGCGTTTTTCAAGCGTTTGTGTTTCAATCATGTGACCTTTCCACAGCCTCAGTACACATTTCATGCACTTTTCAAGCGTTTAACCATTATTTTCAATGGTCATGGGCGTTTTTGAAGAGCTATTTTGAGCGCACAAAACAAGCTGAAAAGATGCTGCTTGCAGGACTTTTAGCAACGCCTAGCAAGCGCAATGCCTCGGTGTGAAAGCATCCATTGAGATGCATGGGGAGCGTTTTTGGTGTGCTTTTTATGTGCTGATTTTAGAGCAAAAACTCCTGAAAAATGCCTTAGTGTGAAAGGGGTTTTACTGATTTACTAAAACCGGAGAGTGTAAAATCTGGTGTGGCTCTGCATAGAAACCAACCAGCTTCCAGGTTTTTTTTTTGGTCAGCTTAAGCCTGGTACACATTAGTAGCCCCCTGCCAGAACACTCTGGTCAGAGCTCTCAGCCATTGGCTGTACTTGTGAATGAGCCCTTAAGGCTCCTTCACACGTAAATAGGGGGGGGCTGGGGGTAAAACACTGCGGTTGAGTCAAAGTTTTTCCAACCCTAATCCCTACCCCCTTTAGCTGTGGGTGTAGTCATGCTGCAGCAGGAATTAAGCCCCCTCTTGCTTTTGGTGGGTGCTACTGCCTGCCAATTGTGACCCATTCAAGTAAATGGGGCCACTCTGCAAGTGCACCAAACCTGCTGGATATACTAGAAGTCTATGGCTAAGTGCAGCAAACCTGCAGGAAAGCTGCAGGTACACTGCCCTGCACCCACGATGTGGGTAAACCACAGCACATCAGTGTGAAAGCAGCCCTATACTATTATGCCCAGTGTATTGATTCACACTGACCGGAAGATCTCTTTTCTGCTGCTGGCACCACTCTGGGGACCGCTAGTTGGGACAAGAGGTGGCGTGCAGTTGGTATCACTCCGCATGGGACAGGAGCCGGCACTACAGAGGAGGCATCAGCTTATGCAGCTCTTTCTCCCTACTAAAGCTCCAAATTTACAGGTAATCCCTCTGCATTGCACTTTGATGCCCTGAAATGACGGGTCAGGAAGCCCAGCCCGCGATCTACCAGTCACCTGTCTATGGTTGCTAACCCCCGCTGTAAAGCATTGCACCACTGATCAGCAGATCTCTGGTGCCATGCAGGTCTCCTTCAGATCTGTCAGTATATCTGTGTGCTGTACATCCCATATGGGCAGGCAGATACACTGACAGGAAGAATCAATGAACTACTACAGTGCTCCACAACGCCGTGGTAATTCATTGAGAACTACAAGCTGACATCTGTAAAGGATGTCTGTACTTGTAATTCATTCATAGAACCCTCAGAATGAATGACGCAGATTTAAACAACTGACACCTGGGGCAGTGAACTTCTCCCCGTACTGCTGAAAAAGTCAAAGAAATGCTATTTTCCATGTGATAAAAAGTAGAGGACACTCACCGTGGCTCGGGGGTCCTTGGAACGCGGCGGGTGTCTTTTGAAGGTTGCATCAGAACTGTCCTGAGACTGGAGTACAGACAGCAGAGTCAGGCAATGGGAACATTTTATTTTATTTTACATTTTTTTTTTTATTTTACATTCAAATTTTATTTATTGTTAATTTTTTTTGTTTCCAATTATTCTTATTGGCAGAATTAAATTATGATACATACAAAACAACTATAAACAGTTGAAAACATAATCAGCCAATAGTAAAGCTCAAAATAGTACAGTGTCTTTAAAAGTATTCATACCCCTTGAAATGTTCCACATTTTGTCATGTTACAACCAAAACCATAAATGTATTTTATTGGGATTTTATGTGATAGACCGACACAAAGTGGCACATAATTGTCAAGTGGAAGGAAAATAAATGGTTTTCAACATTTTTTTTTTTTACAAATAAATATGTGAAAAGTGTGGTGTGCATTTGTATTCAGCCCCCTTTACTCTGATACCCCTAACTAAAATCTAATGGAACCAATTGACTTCAGAATTCATGTAATAATCCAATAATCAAATAACTTCAGAAGGCACCTAATTAGTAAATAGAGTCCACCTGTGTGTAATTTAATCTCAGTATAAATATAGCTGTTCTGTGAATCCCTCAGAGGTTTGTTAGAGAACCTTAGTGAACAAACAGCATCATGAAGGGCAAGGAACACACCAGACAGGTCAGGGATAAAGTTGTGGAGAAGTATAAAGCAGGGTTAGGTTATAAAAAAATATCCCAAGCTTTGAACCTCTCACGGAGCGCTGTTCAATCCATCATCCGAAAATGGAAAGAGTATGGCATGAATGCAAACCTACCAAGACATTGCTGTCCACCTAAACTGAGAGGCCGGGCAAGGAGAGCATTAATCAGAGAAGCAACCAAGAGGCCCATGGTAACTCTGGAGGAGCTGCAGAGATCCACAGCTCAGGTGGGAGAATCTGTCCACAGGACAACTATTGGTTGTGAACTCCACAAATCTGGCCTTTATGGAAGAGTGGCAAGAAGAAAGCCATTGTTGAAAGAAAGCCATAAGAAGTCCCATTTGCGAGAAGCCACGTGGGGGACACAGCAGACGTGGAAGAATGTGCTTTGGTTTTTATGAAGTTTTTTACCTAAAAGCAAAAGCTATGTGTGACAGAAAACTAACACTGCACATCACCCTGAAAACACCATCTCCACTGTGAAGCATGGTGGTGGCAGCATCATGTTGTGGGGATGCTGTTTTTTTCAGCAGGGACAGGGAAGCTGGTCAGAGTTGATGTGAAGATGGATGGAGCCAAATACAGGGCAATCTTAGAAGAGTCTGCAAAACACTTGAGACTGGGGCAGAGGTTCACCTTCCAGTAAGACAACCAGGGCCGTCTTTAATATTGATAGGACTCTGGGCAAACATTTTCTTGGGCCCCCCTCCCTATTCTGAGACATTAAAAAAATAGCCAGTAGACTCATCAGTTTGCTGTAGCAGATCACGCAGCGATTGCAATTGGTTGCCTGAGGTTACAACCTATCATTACCACTCACTGATTGCTACAGGTTACAACACATAATTTCTGCTTGCTGATTCGTTACTAGAGGTTACTGCACATTATTACTGCTCAATAATTGGTTGCTATAGATTACAGCACATCATTACCACTCACTGGTTGCTAGAGGTTACAGCACATCATTACCACTCACTGATTAGTTGCTAGAGATTACAGCAGATCACTGCTGTTCACCAATTGATTGACATAGGTTACTGCACATCATTACCACTCACTGAGCAGTGGAACAATCCCAAATATTTGAGCAAGTAAAGCAGCACATTAATACACATACTACAGGAGAGGGTGAGAGACAACGGACACACTGCAGGAGACGGTCAGAGACTGTGCACATACTACAGGAGATGACCGGGGACTGCACACATACTACAGGATACGGTCAGAGACTGCACACATGCTACAGGAGATGACCAGAGACTGCACACATACTACAGGATACGGTCAGACTGCACACATGTTACAGGAGATGACCAGAGACTGCGCACATACTACAGGATATGGTCAGAGACTACATATGCTACAGGAGATGATCAGAGACTGCACACATACTACAGGATACGGTCAGACTGCACACATGCTACAGGAGATGACCAGAGACTGCACACATACTACAGGATATGGTCAGACTGCACACATGCTACAGGAGATGACCAGAGACTGCACACCTACTACAGGAGATGACCAGAGACTGCACACATACTGCAGATGACCAGAGACTACACACATACTACAGGAGATGACCAGAGACTGCGCACATACCACAGGAGATGACCAGAGACTGCACACATACTACAGATGACCAGAGACTGCGCACATGCTACAGATGACCAGAGACTGTGCACATACTACAGATGACCAGAGACTGCGCACATACTACAGATGACCAGAGACTGCGCACATACTACAGGATACGGTCAAAGACTGCACACATGCTACAGGAGATGACCAGAGACTGCACACATACTACAGGATACGGTCAGACTGCACACATGTTACAGGAGATGACCAGAGACTGCACACATAGTACAGGATATGGTCAGAGACTACATATGCTACAGGAGATGACCAGAGACTGCACACATACTACAGGATACGGTCAGACTGCACACATGCTACAGGAGATGACCAGAGACTGCACACATACTACAGGATACGGTCAGACTGCACACATGCTACAGGAGATGACCAGAGACTGCACACATAGTACAGGAGATGACCAGAGACTGCACACATACTGCAGATGACCAGAGACTACACACATAGTACAGGAGATGACCAGAGACTGCGCACATAATACAGGGGATGACCAGAGACTGCGCACATACTACAGATGACCAGAGACTGCGCACATACTACAGATGACCAGAGACTGCACACATACTACAGATGACCAGAGACTGCGCAGATACTACAGGATACGGTCAAAGACTGCACACATGCTACAGGAGGTGACCAGAGACTGCACACATACTACAGGAGATGACGACTGCACACATACTACAGGAGGACCAGAGACTGCACACATACTACAGGAGATGACGACTGCACACATACTACAGGAGATGACCAGAGACTGCACACATACTGCAGATGACCAGAGACTACACACATACTACAGGAGATGACCAGAGACTGCGCACATACTACAGGAGATGACCAGAGACTGCGCACATACTACAGGAGATGACCAGAGACTGCGCACATACCACAGGAGATGACCAGAGACTGCGCACATACTACAGATGACCAGAGACTGCGCACATACTACAGATGACCAGAGACTGCGCACATACTACAGATGACCAGAGACTGCGCACATACTACAGGATACGGTCAAAGACTGCACACATGCTACAGGAGGACCAGAGACTGCACACATACCACAGGAGATGACCAGAGACTGCACACATACCACAGGAGATGACCAGAGACTGCGCACATACTGTATTGACTCAGGGGGGCGCTATACAAATGTACCCCACACTTTTCACATATTTATTTGTAAAAACCATTTATCATTTTCCTCCCATTTCACAATTATGTGCTACTTTGTGTTGGTCTATCACATAAAATCCCAATAAAATAACATTTATGTTTTTGGTTGTAACATGACAAAATGTGGGAAAATTCAAGGGGTATGAATACTTTTTCAAGGCACTGTAAATGACATACGAAGGAGCATTGCTTCTATTTTTTTTAAGTTTACTTTCACATCCGTTCCTGCATTTAAGGAGCGTACAATCTAACACATACATGAATCAATTTAGAAATCTAGAAAGTGGCCAATTAACCTACTGGTATGTCTTTGGGTTGTGGGAGAAAACCCACACACGGAGGGGGGGGGGGGTAGGGGGGCGGTTACATGCAAACTCCATGCAGATTGTGTCCTGACCAGAATTTGAACAGGGGGCACCAGTGCTGCAAGACAGAAGTGCCAACCACTAAGCATTTACTGTACAGCAGATAAGGGTGCAAAAGTCCTCACCTGGAAGAGCAACTCTCTCATCCTGGTGTAATTGTCTTGCTCCGAGAAAACCTCATGCATTTCCTGGTAACTGCGCTGGATCTCCCTGCAATGACATCACAACATCACTGAATGTTTCCTTACAGCCCAACTGAACCTTTATTGTAAAAGCAGTTAGGCTGCATATAGGACATGAATATACTGTAAATGTATATGTATTTGTATATATTTTATATACACACACTGTAAATATATATTTATATAGACACATGCAGTAGAGTATATTATAGCTGTATAAACATTATAACTTTTATATGTATAACTGCCTTCTGATGGGATTTTACTATTGGAGTTTGCTTTGTGTTTTTTTTTTTTTCTTGGGTATATACAGTATATTGCATGCAATTTTCCGAGAAAAAAAAGTATTCTCTGTTCTGCACAATTATTGGGAATTATGTAGCATGGAACACCACCTTAGGATTGTACGAAGTAGATTTAACCACTTCCTTACTGGGCACTTAAACCCCCCTCCTGCCCAGACCAATTTTTGGCTTTCAGCGCTGTCGCATTTTGAATGACAATTGCGCGGTCGTGCGACGTTGTACCCAAATAAAATTTGCGTCTTTTTTTTCCCACAAATAGAGCTTTCTTTTGGGGGTATTTGATCACCTCTGCGTCATTTCTGATCGCCGCTATATACAAAAAATGAGCGACAATTTTGCAAAAAAGAACAATTTTTTTTACTTTTTGCTAAAGTACAAATCCATTAAAAAAAATTCTTCATCAGTTTTGGCCGATATATATTCTTCTACATATTTTTGGTAAAAAAAAAAAAAAATTGCAATCGGCGTATATTGATTGGTTTGTGCAAAAGTTATCGCGTCTACAAACTATGGGAATTGATTTATGGCGTTTTTATTATTTAATTATTTTTTACTAGTAATGGCGGCGATCTGCGATTTTTATTGGGACTGCGATATTGCAGCAGAAATGTCGGACATTTTTTACACATTTTTGGGACCAATGACATTTATACAGCGATCAGAAATTTAAATATCCACTGATTACTGTGTAAATACCACTGGCATTGAAGGGGTTAACCTGCAGGGGGCAGTGAAGGGGTT